>JAODTR010021887.1:0-24315 GCA_025399935.1 Amblyopsis rosae
AGACAACACAGCTCTCAGGATCATAGGGACACACAAACCTCTCCACCACGATAAGGTGATGGTTCCCGGAGAGGCAATCATATTGTATCGTGGTATAAGTATCGTTATAACATTGTATTGTGGGGCCTCTGGTGTTTTTCACCCCAGTAGCTTGCCAGCTCACAAGAAAGCACACTCTCTTCCATGCGCTCTGCCCACACAATAACATTATAATCTCATTTTCATGGGCACAACTCATATTTTGACAAATTGTTGCCAAAATGTTTCTTGGGCAGGCCCATGTCAGCAATCAGCCCTCAGGCTGACAGCAGATCTCCTAGAGCACTAGACTATCCTGCTTAACTTACATGGCTTGCTCTTCATACAAATGAGACAGCAATTACTCAAGTCTAGTGAGACACTTATAACATTATATCTATTTCTGTCTATGTTGAAGGTGTGCACTCCTAGTTGTGTTAATGTGTGTTTGGTATTCTCAGGTGTTCCAGGACCTGGGTGTGTCTGTGCTGGCTGGAGCGTCAGCGGGCTACAATGTGTGTCTGTTTGCCTATGGACAGACAGGCTCTGGGAAGACCTACACAATGATGGGAACACCGGTGAGACGTCCCGCGCGACCACATGGAAAACATGTAACGCGTTAGCCTACGTCAGTTCGTCGGTTTTGTTATGATTTAGTTTGCAGAACTGCAGCAAACAGCACATTAAACACACAATATAGCATACTGTGATATAAAATAATGGTTTTCATTATTTTCATGGCTTTTACCTAGTTTTCTGTTGTTTCTTATTTCTTTTTGTTTAATTTAATTTGTCCCCTTCATCCTTTGTTCATATGTTTTTAACTGTAAAGCACGTTGAGTTGCACATTGTGTATGAAAGGTGCTATACAAATAAAGTTTATTATTATATTATTATTATTAATTACATTTTTTCAGTAAATAATTAATCGTGTTAAATAATTGTGATTTCAATATTAACCAAAAATAATTGTAATTATATCTTATATACTGTATATATGATTTTCTTCTTGTGACAGGATTCCATTGGCTTGACCCCCAGAATTTGCCAGGTAAAACAACATAGTATTATGAGTTATTCCATAAATGATACTATTGCTAATTAAAATAATGTGCAGTTTCTGATCCTGTCACTACCTACTGTATATAATGTGCTCTCCAGGGACTCTTTAGGTCTGAAGGCAGCTGTCCTGATGGTCAGAACTCCAGAGTGGAGATCAGGTATGCTTGCAATGCCATGTCACTCTCTGTGTGACTGTCAGAACAATGGCATTCACTGTTAGAGCTATGTTTGCAAACTGTCTACAACACTCCATCAAGATGTGCTGATCTGGCTCTATCTCTGCAGCTTTCTGGAGATCTATAATGAGCGCGTGCGAGACCTGCTGCAGAGCGGAGAGCAGAAGAAGAAAACCTCCCTGAAGGTCCGAGAGCATCCAGAGAAAGGACCTTATGTACAGGGTGAGGTTCAGTCACTGGTACTTCCCTTTACACACCATGGCCTGGAAATAAACTCACATTGCATGAAAAATCCATGTGTTTTTTCATTAGATAGGCTGGTGAGTTTCAACCATTTCATTTTAAAAACATTGCAGGTGCTCCTGCAAAGTCTACATTTGGCATGACCCCGTACTGTTTTTATTGAAGAGACTTAGTTGTAGTCCAGTTGGAACATTGTCAGTTGTGCAAGATATATAGCAAGGAATTATTAATATAATTCAATTAGGATTTGGTATCTTTATGATGCTTAAGTTATTGTAGGATGACCTATTGCACATCCCAGCTGAAATAAAACATTTGGCCTCTGTCATGTTATTTTGGGGACATGAAGAGAATGGAAAAGAATGTAAAATCCTGTTTACCCTGAGGCAACATTTTCTGTCAAACACACTGCCACAAAATCTGATATAATTTAGCATTTTAAGGATTTTTTAGCAATTTTGAAGCATTGTAATTTTACCTTATAAGTCGGTGTGGTGTGTGGTCACTCTCAGAAATGTGTTCTTAGCTAAACATTTAACTACGTACAAAATTGGCTTTCCTGGCTACAGTCCACTCTTTCTCTTTAAAAGCTAACATCCACTCATTGTCCATAACCTGGAGAAATCCCATCTGACCAGAGGAAGTGATGTCACTTCCTTCTAATTCCTTCTAATTCCAATGAGCACACTTCACTTTACTACACACACACACACACACACACACACACACACACACACACACAGTACATTGTAATGTTTGAAGCTTTGTCTCTGTGCTGTGTATGTTGCAGGCAGCGTATCTTTTTTTCTTTTTCATTGACTGTAGCTACATTATCTCAATATACTAAAACTGGGGATGATATATTGGTTTGGTATTGTTTCTTAAAATCACTGGCTTCCATTAATCAGTTTCTAAAGTGTTTTTTTTGGTAATGTAATGTGTTTTCTTGCGAGTCCTCAGACATATTTAAACTGCATCGGGCACAAGGCTTTACCATATTCATAGCCATGCATTTATATAAGGTGGAAGCCAGTGAAGGTTAAACAACAATAAATATTAATTAATATTTGATATTTGAATATATCATCCCAACTGTCAGTGTGTGGACACAGTCAATGGTTTCATCGAAGTTCAGCATTAAATGACAAGGCTACACATCAGAACAAGTTCTAAAAGTTTTGAAATGAAAACCATGCTTTCATGTGTGTTCATCATGACCCATTGCACTGATTCACTTGAAGTGTCATAGTATTCCTAATGGATGGTAAGGGCAATGTTACATGAGACATTGTTTCTCTTGCTCTCTGTCTCTATCTGGCCAATATTGAGGGAACTTACTACATCACTGTATATTGAATATAGAAGACGTCTGTACTAGAGTTGGTTTAGCTGTTTCTGTTGTCTTGTCAGACCTTTCACAGCATGTGGTGTCAAACTGCAAGCAGGCCACTGACCTGCTGGATGAGGGCATTGCCAACCGCATCACCGCGGCAACCCACAACCATGATGCCAGCAGTAGATCCCATGCCATCTTCACCATCCACTATACACAGGTCAGTCCAAGGTTAGCGTGTGTGAAGTGTATGTCACCTTTGGTACAGTGGCTGTGTGTCTTCATCTGATTCAGTGTTTGTTCTTACAGGCTGTACTAGAAAATAACCTTCCCTCAGAAATTGTCAGTAAGATCAATCTAGTGGACCTAGCTGGCAGGTGAGACTGTTATTTCCTCTTGTTTTTTGTCTCTGAAATATTTTGGTAGGTAGAACAACTGACTCCCTATATATTTAAGTAGACGGAACAACTGACTCCCTATATATTTAGGTAGGTAGAACAACTGACTCCCTATATATTTAAGTAGACGGAACAACTGACTCCCTAAATATTTAGGTAGAGAGAACAACTGACTCCCTAAATATCTCAGACAGACCCTAACCCTAACTGACCAGTTGTAGTAATGATTTCCACCTTATTTTAGTTGTGTGCACCAACCTATGGCACCAACATACATGCATACAGTTTGTGTGTATTACAGTATATGAAAACATAAGGCTAATGTGGGTGGGGGTCACCGAAATGCACTGGGTGTCATTGACCCAACTGCCCCCTAGTGGATCTTTTCAGCTACAATCAATATTATCCACATTATCTTTATACAGCAAAAAAGTATCTCCTCTCATGAATATTCTATCAAATAACATGAACCTTGTTGTGTTTGTTCTCTGTCTGGCAGTGAGCGGGCAGACCACCACTACTGCAGGGAGAGACTAACAGAGGGCTCCAACATCAACAAATCTCTGGTCACCTTGGGCATCGTCATTTCTGCTCTTGGTAAGCAAAGAATTAACTCATAAATTATAAGTATCTTGGAAATAAAGTGTTCTCTAGATAATGAAAAATTAAAGCTAATTTGGCCTGTTTCCTGTTACTTAATCAGTTGACAACCTTTATCTCACTTTGACCTGTGCTGTTACTTTTGTGCACTGTTCTACGCCTTTTTTCTCTTCCCATTTAACCCTCCACATTTTTCATAATTTGAAATGCTCTCATTCCTCCCTCACAGTCCCGAGAGTAAACCCCTGGTGTAAAACATCAAATTAACGAGCCTGTGTTTTACTGTTCGGTACCTGCACTAAAGCAGCTTATGGCGCCATTTCCCTCCACTGAGCTGAGGAAGAAATATGTTAATTAGAGTCTGCTTGTTCAGAACAGTTTTCTGAAACAAATGAAGTTATTTTCTACCCATATTTAACAATTCCTGGTTAAGCATTAAACCTGTTTTGCTTGATAAGGATATAATAAGATACTGTAGATTAAAGATATAGGCACCCTTGAATGATTAATATGAACTTCTAATCCTGGTAAGGTTTTTAGTCACCTGAATGTACGCTACATTCAGGTGACTACATACAAAAGTTTCCTCGAAAACAATGACTTGACAATGACAAACAATCAATTTTGACGAAAAGTTTGTTCGTGCAGGTGGCTTTGTTGTGGTCCTACCGTAACAACTCTGCTGATGTTTTATGTTAGTCATTCCCTCCAGCACGGTTTCTAGTTCAGCTGTGTGTAACGGAAGGCAAACTAAGACTGAACGTGGCCCTGCTTCTCCCACCTCTCCTAACAGCCCAGAACTCCCAGATGTCCAGCAGCTGTCAGAGTATCAACAGCATGGCCAGTGAGGGGGAGGTGAGCAGTGTGGGCAGCCAGAGCACCTCCCTCTCTGGCGGGGTAGGAGGAGGAGGTGGCAGGAGACACTGCTTCATCCCCTACAGAGACTCTGTCCTCACATGGCTACTCAAAGACAGCCTGGGAGGAAACTCCAAGACCATCATGATAGCCAGTGAGTTCTATCCATTAAACAGGACAGTCATAGAGTTGGTATGCTCGTTTGTTCTTTCCGGACACTTAAAGGTATAGTCAGTTATTGCAAGCTAAATGTAAGCTAATACTTTTTGTCAAATTCACCAAATATCTCCTCACATTTAGCTAGCTTACTGTTCTCTGTTAATGTTCAAAAAAGTGTCTAATACTTGTACACAGTGCTGGCTCCGTAAATGGGAACATAAACAAAGTGGCGAACACCGCTAACACTAACAAAGCCGTAGTACTTTCCATGTGTGGGGCGGCGCTGCGGGGGGATATTGTTTTGATTTGAGCTCGCAGTTAGCAAGCGTTCTCGAGAATAACTAACCTCGCCTTTAAGCTGGAGTACCATTTGTTTTTGTTATGTTCTGCAGCCGTATCGCCGTCTGGCAGCAGCTACAGCGAGACCCTCAGCACCCTGCGCTATGCGGCCCACGCCAGGAACATCGTCAACAAGCCCAGAGTTAACGAGGTCAGCTGAATGGTCTGCTTCTCCTAGTTCACTTGGTCCTCGTCTTGGGACAGGGATACATTTAGGGGTGCATTCTGTCTCCTTAAAGGGGAACAGTACTAGCCTGGAGCTGCCTGACAATCAGCTCTTTTATTTTGTTGCTGAGAGTGTAGTCTGGAAACCATGTTTGCTTTAGTGTTTTCACAGCCACCCTGCTGTCAGCTTGGCTAAGTGCGTCGATGGTGAAGTGAAGCGTGTTTTAAAATGGTGGTAGAGCTAGATTAATTATTTCAAAGTTAACCATAGATCTTACGCCCAGTAAGAGGCAACGGCTGTTAACACTTACCAATGGTGTGTGCCCAGACCATATTCACCAAGTTAATGTTGGGTCTGGTTACACCAGGCTTATACAGTACAATATTGAGTAGTAAACATTAGTTACATTAAAGCTGTACAGTGGTACAAGTGATAAACATGGTTAAGGATTTGTACATCATTTAAAAAAAGATATGAGTGTTTCAAAGTGCTCCTCAGCAATATAAAGTTCAAACTATATTGAGAAGAATGATGAATAAAACAATAGCATGTCAAGCATGAATTCCAGCAGGGTTTTAATAGATCAAATAAAAAAATAAAATCCAGTAACATAACTGTGTGATGTTTTGTTTTCTTTCTGCAGGATGCCAACGTACGGCTGATCAGGGATCTGCGAGAGGAGATTGACAGGCTGAAGAGCATGCTGCTTAGCTTTGAGATGGTAGCACACTAATGCATCTTTACATGTCAACTTGCCTGTTGACAGCTGTGTTGTATCTTCATGTCACCTTGTGTTCATTGGACTCTCTTCAACAGCGTGATCCCAGTCCTTCCGTGAGTGATGAGAGGGATGGGAATCTCTCTGACATCGTACTACAGAATGAACTGAAGGTGACACCTTGTCCTATGTATTAGTATTTGTCTTTATCTGTAGTGATAGTGTGTTTATGTTGAAAGTGGAACTGTACCCTAAATTTGCTATTTGAGCTGTAAACTTAAGTAATATGATTGATCTGTGATGAGACACATCAGTTGCTGGTGTGTTAATATTGACAAAATTCCCGTTTTAAACAAATCTGCATTTTATGGGCTGAAAACGGATCTACATATCATATCCGTTAAATACCCCCCCAGGACCTGGCTGGTTTTCAGCGGTACACCCCGTCCGCTCATATGTACGTCATCCAATTGAAAAATGAACGTCAATGTTAATTCAGCCCATCCCCTCCCCTCAATCAGCTCCTTGACGCATTTGTCAATGATGTGTAGTGGGTGGAGTCAGGCTCAGCGCTGGGGTGCAGTTACACTTTAACATGTCTAATGCGTGTATAGCATTTATCTTAGGATGCTAAAGATCAGTGTTGTGCTGCCCTGGTCAGGTGGAGCAGCTAACAAAGGACTGGTCACAGGCCTGGCGAGACAAACGGGAGCTGCTGGAGCACTACAGTGTGGACATTAACAAGGACAGAGCCGGCTTCCTCATCAGCTCCCTGCAGCCACACCTGGTTACCCTGGAGGGAGACGTTCTCAGCACTGGGGTCACCTTCTATCACCTCAGGGTATGGATGGATGGATGCTCTGTCACTGGTGCTGCTGTAATGGTGTTAGTTTCTTTTTTTCCATTTCTTTCAGAATAAAAGCATGAGTTTCAGTATTGTTTATATCCAGATTAGGGATAGCACCAATACGATACTGAGATCGTAAATAGGTCCGATACGGATTTAAATAGCTGGATTGGTATCGGTGACAATTGGACAGTTTTAACCGATCCATTGGGCTGATCCACTTTAATTAATTTACACACGTAGATCTACTGTAAAGCATCAGCCATGTCTAATCTACCCAGGCCACACTATCAGCAGCAGGTTTCTAAAATGAATCCAAGTCCTAAAATAGAGATTGGCTCTCATTTACTTTGAAACTTAATTTAACACTGGAATTGGATCGGTCCTCGGTATCGGCCGATATCCAAAGTGCTGGTATCTGTATTGGTATCGGTACTGAAAAAAACTGCATCGTGCCATCCCTAATCCATATTACTGTACATTCTATTTCAACAGAATGAACAATATTTTTTTTTTTTACTTTTTGCACATGCACACGTAGACTTTCTGCACTTTTGTTAAAGATTTAAACTTTTCTTTCTCCAAACTCTACAGTAACTGTTTATGACAGCTTGCTTAACCAAATCTCTTTTTTTTGTCTGCTAGAATCTTTCTACCTGTTCTTCCATCTATTTCTCTATGCTCTGCTAGAAACTCTCTTGAGACAAGGTGCGTTTCCTCGTTACGCTCTACATTTCCTTTTCACTCTGCCCTCCATCTGTCCTGAAGATTTCCCATTTGTATGTGTGTGTTTGTTGAGATGCATAGAGCGGAGCTGGTTATGAGGCTGTGAGTGCCGTGGCTTGAGCTCAGGGGAGCTTGAGCTGTCCTGCTTCTGACAATGACAAGCATGCCCTCAGGCCTGACAATCACACTGCTTCCTCCTATTTGAAGAATGCATGTGGTTCTGATATTATGTACTGTATGAAAGCCTTTTTATCCCACTAGATTAGACTTAGACACGGTAAACAGCCCATTTCTGTTTCCAAACAGCTTACTACAAATGTGGCAATGGGCGTTTGTGTGCATACTGTACTAGATACATAAAATGTGTATTAATGGAATGGAAGTGCAGTTGGCAACACGTCTAATCCTAATTCTCTGTTGTAGGAAGGAGTAACCCACATTGGACCACCGAACCAACTAGAAGAACCACAAATAGGTATAGGAAATTGTTAAGATAGTGATATTTTAACATAAATCTTTAGAAAAGTGAACACATGGGGCTAACTGTTTTGGATGATAGAATAGTTTCACTTCCTTTTGTAGCGTTAGGTCTCGAGTGACCTTCAGAGTGTGTCATCAGCATACAACATCACAAAGTCAACACCGAGCAAATCAGCAGTTTTAGACAATAGCCTGAAACATCAAACAAAGCCCAATGACTAAAATGTGTTTAAATATTGATATTGAAATAAATTTAACAAGAAAATGAAAAGTATATTTATATTAGGTCTAGAAATGCATCTTTTGCCTGTGTCCCCAATATCGTTCAGTATATTTTCAGCCACATGTACAGCCATATGTACTGAATACTAAATACTGATTATCAAGACCAATAAGTATATACGTTTATAGAAAAAGAATGTAATTGTAAAATTCCAAACATTTGCTTCATGAGAGCAGCATGCTTGCACTGAAACAAACCTTAGCCGCTGTGCTTCAGTGCTACTAGATATAATTGTGCTCTTACATCTCCAGTTGTGCAGGGCAGTTCCAGCTGTGAGATTGAGAACCTGGGAGGAGTGGTTACTCTCAGACCACTGCCAGGCTGTGTATGCATGGTCAACGACAGACAGGTTTCTGAGCCGTGCAGACTGGCACAAGGTATCTGTCTAGTACAAATACTGTATACAACCACTGTACTCAGAATGTAGAACAGTAGTACACATACCCTCACTGTAATAAACCTCCATCCGTCAATACATACACTCTTCCATGCCTCAGTCTACAACAGCCCTTGTAGTGGTTGCTATGTGTGTGTGTGTGCATCTATCCATAGGGACTGTGATCACTTTTGGGGGCGGCCATAAGTTCCGTTTCAACCACCCTGCTGAGGCAGCTGTTCTCAGGGAGCGCAGGCGGGTAGGTTCTGGCCAGCAGAAAACAAAGATGGCGTAGAATAAAGATCAGTATCGTATAGAGCAAACTAGTAGTTATGGGGGAGACCCTGGGGAAAAGCTTTTATTTCTATTACTACTGTTGTCTTATTGTGACAGTTACATTATCTCTGTTCCCCTTATGATGGGTTCAGTTTCCTGCTGATAAAGTAATAGCTAAATAAATAAAATAAAGATGTAAGTAATGAAAATTATTACAATGAGTGAGGGGCATACTGGTGAGGTAATGGTTAATAATGATGATACTTGCATGTATTCATTATTTGGACCGGTTTGGGAGGAAGGTGTGCTTGTACTATTGAGGTTCTAAGCTTAAAGGAGGAGGTTTTAATAGCAATGCTGCTGTTCACTCAGGTCAGTCAGAGTATCTCCCCCTGCAGTTACAGTGATGTTGGCCCCCGGCTCGCTGACTCCAGGTATGAGATAACTTAATAAGATTTAAATTCAGTTAGTTAGCTTGTAAATTGTCCCTAAGGAAAGATGGAGGAATACAAATAGCTTTTTTGCTAATAATAAACACAAAATGTACATTTGTAAATATACATGTATGTATCTACAGTATAATACAGCTGAAATGAGTGAGGTGCAATTACAAGAATATAAACACATTGTCCATATAGTTAGTAGGCTACATTACATCAGATTATGTACAGTAATGTAATGTGTGTATTGAATTTAGAAGTAAAGGCCCTTTTACACCACTTCATAAATGACACAAAAATTAATAGGAGTGTCACTATGTAGTTCAGGAGCAGCTGAAACTTCAGGCAGTGTTTCAGGATGACAGTGACCAAGATACAATATATCTTTGAGACCCCCCTTATGGGAACCGAAAATGTTCTGGATGATGATGCCAATATTATTCTATAATATAATAATATATATATTTTTTAAATATATAGGTCAATGTATACATATATTTTTTATAGTGTGAGCCTGCAACCTCTCAGCCTGTGCATGTTTCCACTAACTGGCTGGGTGATGTGATTAGTGGTTTCACCAGGCAGAGCTGGCTGTTTAGGAAATGCTCACATGTTGCCTGGTTACAGTTACACTGCGTTTAACCTTAACAACGCTCCGCTCAGCTTAGTCCAGCTAAGAAGTGACTCTGTGGTTTCAGTGGGAGGTGCACTACCACAGTGTGTGTGGCGTTATAGAGTGTGTTTATCACACACACCTCGAAGAGGACTTTTAACTTAAAGACGTTATGTACTGTGTGTGTGTTGCGTCCCAGCGCTGAGGGAGGAGCGCTCCAGGGGCTGTCGGGTGTCTGTCTCTTCCCCAGCGAGGAGCCTCACTCCTGGCAGCTTTGGGAGGAGCAGCGGCGGTACGTGGAGTGTCTCAGGCAGGAGATCCAGGTGGAGCAGAGGAGGGCCGAGCGGGAGCTGGAGAGAGAGCAGGCCCTGCTCAGACAGCAGAACGCTGAGAGTAAGCACACATGCCCTAAGAGCTGGTTAGAAAGATATGTTGTATAGTCTGTCAGTGTCTACTGTAAGAGCAGGGCATCCTTATTTACTGTATGTATAATGTAAATACAGAAGTAAATATATTGTGTGTAAAGCGATGTCTATACATTTATAGCACTGTTAATTAATTTTAAAGCTGATAAGGTTAACACTGACATTAACAGAATATGAATGTCCATATTTACAAGTATTATGTCAAAGAGAGGAATGGCAAGGCAGGTTTTTCCTTAGCACTTGTTTTCAGCTGTTATCTCTGCTGGATGAGTGCAACCTTTGTTGAATGTAGAGAGATGAGGCTTAGACTCTAGCTGTGTCTGGAATCACAGCAGCAATTACATTCAGCAATATGCATGTGCCAAGAAATGTGATTCATGCCAGCTTTCTTTTGTGTTTTTGTGCTTTATTATTAATTATCAAAACAATATTATAACGTGAGCTGTGTTGCCAACCTGACAACACTGTTTTTTGTTCTGCTTCCGCTATTATAGTACCGTGAGGAAAGATATATATAAAAAAAACACAAAATGTACATTTGTAAATTTACATGTATGTATATACAGTATAATACAGCTGAAATGAGTGAGGTGCAATTACCAGAATATAAACACATTGTCTATATAGTTAGTAGGCTACATTTCATCAGATTATGTACAGTAATGTAATTTGTGTAATGAATTTAGAAGTAAAGGCCCTTTTACACCACATCATAAATAAACGTCACAAAAAATGAATAGGTGTGTCACTATGTAGTTCAAGAGCAGCTGAAACTTCAGGCAGTGTTTCAGGATGACAGTGACCCAGATAAATATATCTTTGAGATTCCCCCCAGACATTGTACACGAAGAGTACAATTTATGGGAACCGAAAATGTTCTGGCTGATGATACCAATATTATTCTATAATATTATATTCATATAATATATTTTTTTTTATATAGGGCAATGCATACACACATAAATACAGATAAAGTAGACTGAGAAAAATATGTCCAATTAATTATAAAGCGTAGCAGAAGTTCAAGCAGGACACGTGTCATGTTGTTGGGTCATCAACAGATATGCCAGCCGGTTCTCATTGGTCAGTACCTGAGTGCGTATTATAAATATGTCAGGCTGGTGAACTACTTCCTGTTCCTGCCGTTTCCCCTGCTAGCCCGTTACCTCCCTCCTCCTCCCCCTGCACCTCTTGTTCTGTTGTGTGTCTGTGTTGCTCCTTGTATGTGGCTTGCTCTGTTCTGTTCCTCGGGGGGTCCCCTTGTGCTCTCTCTGCTGTGGCTTCCAAGCATGGGAAGGACTTCCATGTATGTGCATGGGAAGGGCTTCCATGTATGTGCATGGGAAGGACTTCCATGTATGTGCATGGGAAGGACTTCCATGTATGCGCATGGGAAGGACTTCCATGTATGTGCATGGGAAGGACTTCCATGTATGTGCATGGGAAGGACTTCCATGTATGCGCATGGGAAGGACTTCCATGTATGCCATGGGAAGGACTTCCATGTATGTGCATGGGAAGGGCTTCCATGTATGTGCATGGGAAGGGCTTCCATGTATGTGCATGGGAAGGGCTTCCATGTATGTGCATGGGAAGGACTTCCATGTATGCGCATGGGAAGGGCTTCCATGTATGGTAAGGACTTCCATGTATGTGTATGGGAAGGGCTTCCATGTATGTACATTAATAAATGTTCTTTGACGAAGTATCCTGGCTGAAATTAAATTAATCAAGTGTTTAATCCCTGTGCCTGTGCGTTGTAATCCAAGCTCCTCTACTTTGTGTTTATAGACCGGCCACCTTCATGGTACTGTAGGCGTATGCGCGTGGGTGCGTGCGTGTGCATGTGTGCGTTTACATTTAGTACATTTAGTGGTAGAACGTCTTATAAATCCATTACCGTATTACCATATTAATATCCTCAGTAGGCTCAGCAAATTCATTGTTAACGGGCCTTTACTGTTAAGCATCCAGCGATGATGCCCTGTTTCTGTCTCCCCACTCTCAGTCCAGCAGTGGATCGTGCAGGAGAAGCAGCGCCTGAAAGGCACCCAAGAGCTTGGCGTGCAGACGGAAACTGTCCTCGCGCCCCTGTTAGAGAGACTCACTGTAGCCCCCCCGCCGCCGGCCGTGAGAGCCAGGAAGGGGGCAGTGCAGGATGAGCTGCTAAGGCACCACGCGCTGCGCCAAGCCGAGCACCGCGTCCATCGGAAAAGGCTCCGCTACCAGCTGGAAAAGATTGCCAGCAAGCGGCACCTGTTGGAGGCCAAGCGGGAGCTGCAGAGGCTAGAGGCGGCCCTCTCTCCGGGGCTGGAGAGACCTGAGTCTCCAGAGGCGTCCCCTTGTCCGCCCACAGGACCACAGTCGGGCCTGCGTCGGCACTCCTTCTCCACAGACCTCTTGTCTCGGCTCTACCCGCAGCACACACCCATCTTCAGGTTAGCTTGAACAGCCCTGATGCTACTTTTTATTTATTTTGCATCCTCTGTAGAGCAGAGATGTTAATACATCAAGACATAATTTAATTTTTTATTATGCTAAATGTTCCTTCAATTTTTGTCTAAAGGTAAAGTATTATTATTATTATTTTTTTTTTATAAAGCTAAGTTGATTTAAGGTGACTTTCATCACTGCTGTTCCTTATATTCTTTTCCTCCAGCCACTTCCTGAAGAAATCCACAGTGCTGACACCGTATTCTGTGAACACCTGTGACTCCATCAGCAGAAAGTGGGTTTCTGACGAGTGTCTTCCCCGGGAGAGGTCCAGGAGTTGTTCCAACACGGTCTCCTCTAGACATGGCCAGGGCTCCAGGAACCAAGTTAGCTCCTCTGAGAACCTCAAACAAACTGGCAAGGATGAGCCCCCAGCTCGACCAGAGAGGAAACCCCTGCTCCCTCAGCGATGCCTGACCTTTAAGAACAACCAGAACCTGCCAATCATTCTTACGTCACCCCCTAGAACTGCTCTCCAGCCAATCAGCAATAAGGATATAAATGGTCCTACAGCAGGAATTGCCAGCACCCAGAATACCTCATGTTCAAGTGCAAGGAACCCAACTCACACAAAGAGCAAAGGACTAGAAACACTGAAGAATGTTTTCTCTCATTCGGTAGGGCCCAGGATAAAGTCAGCCCTGTCTCACGTGTTCAGAAAGCCACCATCGGCAGCGAACGGAGGCCGGTGCTTCAAACCGCCAGGAAAGATCAGCAAATTGCACTGTACGCAATCTAGAAGAGGCCGCAGTCTGAGAGACAAGATGAGCAGAAACAAATACATCATCAAGGCGACCGTTTCGTGCGAAGAGCTTGACCAAGGGACCTTCTCTGGGGAGGTTAGACACAGGCGCTGGCATAGCACAGATGCTCTGATGAGCAGCATCGGGAGCTGGGTGGAGAAACAGCGGCAGGGACTGTTTGGCTTGAAGGAATGCGACGGAGAAGATGAGGCAGAGGGGAATGAAGGTTCCTCAGACTGTGAAAGTCTCTTCTCCGCTGACTCCCTGTCCTCGGCTTATGCCACGGCTCTGGCTGAGCAGCTGAGAAGCGAGGAGACGGCGCAGAGCGAGGGAGAGAGCGAAGATAGTGAGATGTCGAAAGACTCCCTAGCTACGGAGAACAACCCTTCCACAGCAGAGAGAGAGACTCGCACAGTGGTCCCGACATACTCGCTAGTTCCAGATGCCTCCAAGCCATCCGCTGGCAGTAATAGCAAAGCAGAGGTCAGTTCAGTTTCAGAGAGAGATGCGATCCCAGCGGAGGGATATTGGAGCAAAAATGGCTGCTCTAAAACCAGTGTAAGCGGGGAAGCCGAATTATTCACCGAGTCACACACTCTTAAACAACCAGTTGAAGGTTTCGGCCTCAGAGACGCTGTGCCCAGTGTGGGTGAAGACGTTGGTAACACGCTGATCACTGCAGCAAACAGCCCGCGTTCTCTAAGCAGTTGTAGCGGCAGTGTGCGGGAGCCAGAGAGTGTGCTAGCTCTCACCGATGCTTGGTCCACTGATGCGGGAGACAGTCCCAGAATTCCAAGATATTCGTTGGTGTTTTGTGGAAGCACGGCATTCAGAGCCGCAGACAGCAGCAGTAGCCCCAGCCCTGTCAGCATCGATCTCTCAGATCAGAGTGGATCTAGATGTTCTAATTCTACATCCACCAGCGCTGAAGGTGTAAATGTAACGGTGGAGGAGCAGAGCCTAGAGCTTTCTGGAGCTGCGACAGAGTCAGACACGCTGAGCTTTCAAGACGCTCAGATGCTACAGGCACCAGGGGGCGCCATCGAGGCAGAGTGCAGTGAACAACAGTCTGGAGAAACATCAGAAAGCACCCTGAACACATCTGCAGATGTTCCTAACAAACAGGTGTGTGTTGACACTCTTCTTACCAGCACAGTACAAGAGCTTGTAAAGTTTCAGCAAGCAGTTAGAGACGTGCCTTATATGGAGGCCGCTGATATGACGACATCATCTGACGCTGATATCTTAAGTACAGATATTCAGTCAAAGGTTTGTGTATCAGCTGCTTATTTTCCCTTCAAGTCTTTCAGTGATGATAATGTTCTTAGTAACTTGGTGGAAGTAGAAACAACTGAGTTGGAAGATGAAATGTCATATGAGAGCAATACCAGTAATGTGCCACTCAGTGGTGATAAAAACCTACACAAGCTTCTCACCAAAGACGCACAGAAAGGCCCTCTACTGGTAGAGCAGGACCCTGTTAAATCTGCTTGTAAAAACTCCAGGAAGAGGAACAAAGACAGTCGGGACACTTTAGTTGGCAGCCTGAAAATTCCAAAGAGGAGTAACAAAGGAGAGCTTGTAAAATTCTGCACTACTCCTTTAAACAGCCAGGACGTTATTTACCCCGATGACAATAATAACACCAGTGAGACGAAAAGCATTGATTCAAGCCATACTGATGACAGCACAACACTAGACATCCTGCCTACACCAGTGTCTGAAACAAAGTTCAGTAAAAATGAGTCTGAATGTGACATTGAAGGTGATTGTAGTTCTCAGGGAGGTGCCTCTGTAAAGGTGTGTAAAGGAAGCAACGCTGGCCACGTGAAGACAAAGGATATCATTGTAGAAGAGCAGAGTGAAGGATCTTGCGTCCGTCTCCCGAGGAGACAGCCAGATAGCAGAAAACCGCTACACCAGTGGGATGCAATCTGTAGCGCCATTGACCTGAGGATCTCCGAGGTGGTGGGAGAGCACGTGAGAGTGCCGCTGATAGACAGCGATCGCACCAACGAGGCTAGAAGCCAAAGCCTGAATGCCTTGTCATCACAAACTCCTGAAAAGTTTGACCGCACATGTTATCCCAGCCGTAGCACTGAAGTCAGAGCGAGAGAGAGGCAGCTGACAGATGAAAGGACTCAAATGACAGAGGGGGAAATGCATAGCAAACGCTATTCACTGGAACACTGTGACCTTCAGAGTGAACAGACAGCATTGCTGCATGTGTTGCTTGACAAATGTCCTGGTTGTGACGGCATTGCTCACACACCTGCTTCCCAGCACTCGGCAAGCTTTAAGGAATCTACAAATAAGCAGTCGCGTGATCATCTTGCCTCCACGCCTGTCTCCACTAACAGTGGAAACATCCTATTGAATGTGTCACAGAACAACCACATAAGCGCTGAGTCTCATCCCAGTCCTGTAGTCCAATGCGGTAGAGCTTCAGGAAATGACCGTCTCTCACACAGGCAATGCATTCCTTCTCAAGATAACCCTCAAGAGAAAAATGACCCTTTGGTGGAAATGATTGATTGGTTGGAACAAAGAGAAGCATGCCCCCGTGTTTGCAACGATAATGACTCCATTAAACAATCTGACCAGCAAACCTGTTTGGTTACCTCAGCATTGGAACATGACTGCCCACAAGCTCAGCAAACACTCCCTAACACCTCATCTGCTAACAGTGGTTCAAGCGCAAACACTAATGGCTCCCACATCAAGGCTGGCAGCATGGACTCATCGTCTGATGTTCAAGACAAAGACGATGGTTTATCCCAAGTTAATTCATCATTGATTATTAGACAACATACTCTGCAAAATGCTCTTCAGATGTCTGTTACAGGATTCCATCAATCTATGCTGGATAGTCCCCTTAAAATCCCAAATTCCTGTATGAATGACCATGCCATTGCAAAAGCCCCAGTAGCCAGTGGTGGGCATTTAGTAGATGACAGCAATATTGGGACAGGACCCAGAGTGAGGGAAACCCCAGAACAGTGCTGCACAGAGCACCAAATATCCAGAGGTCCACAAACAACCCCATCAGTTAACTTTGCTCAGACCTGTGTGGTCAATATGAATTATATCAAGTCTGGTGTTTTGCAAATGCTGAATGCCAACCAGAAGTTTGAAAACGCCAAAGGAGCTCATGTGTTCAAACATGGCAATGGGACATTGGACACTGTTAACCTTACACAGATTCCAGTGATTTCGGTGAAATCACACAATGAAATCGGTGTAGCTGCATCTGCTCCTGCCAGAATAACAAGTGCCAGCCAAGACATAAATGATGTCCATAGAGATATATTTTCCAGAGAGGGAAACATGAATATCTCTCTCCGGAGACATATAAATTCAGCTGTAAGGCCTAAAAAGGTGAAGTCTAAGAGGTTCAGAAGGTCTAAAGTGCCGGCTAATCTGGATTATGCCTCTGACTCCACACTGAAGTCTTCATCAGATGAGGAGATTGACATGATGTCCAGGGTTCACCATAGTAGGTCTTCTTCCCCACGGTTGAAGCCTGTGTGTCAGTTTGAACATGCGCAATCCAAAAGTAATGTATCCACTTTGAGGCCTAACGTGGAGAAGATGATCTCCCACACCCAAGAAAGTGACTCACAATTTAGGCTAAAGCCCCAGGGCTCTCAGCTGCATTTTGTGTCAAGTGACATTAACCCGTTTGTTCACCAGTGGCAAGATGATGAACCAAGTCAGAAGTACAAGAACCCAGCATTTGGAAGCGCTACAGACTTATCCTGCAAATATGCAATGTTAAACTGTGTTGAAAAGCGTATGACGCGCTGCTGCAGTGTTGACAATGGGTTGAATGGACAGAACTCACCCTTTAACTCCCATCTCAGTGCATACGCAAACAACAAGACGCTCTCTAGTACTATTAGTAGCATTGAGGATTATAAAGAACACTCAACCACCACGTCTACATGTTCCTCTAGTGTTGATAATTGCCTTGGCAATATGACTATGAACAGTGCATCCTCTTGTAATGATGCTCCCGGCAGCCTTGGTAATAGCTCTGGTCAGGTGGACGAGATCATGTTGGTTTACTCCTCAGAACAGGAGTCTCCGTCAAGCAAAAGCCAGGCCCAGCCCAAAGCAACGTGCAATCATGGCACTCAGACCGAACTTTGCCTTCAGACAACACGGATCAATACTGATATTAATGTTAACCTGAGGAAAAAGGAGCGCCACAAAAGAAGCAGCACTGATGTTCCTACAACACGAAAAACAACAGAGGACATTAAGACGTCGCTCACATGGGCCAGTTTGGAGAACATGTCTGCTCACATCTCCCAGCTTATTCACAGCACTTCAGACCTTCTGGAAGATGTCCAGGGAATGAGAACGGGAGATGTCCTCAAATCTAGTCCCAGAAGAACTATTCATGTCTCAAATAAAAGCACCCCCTTCAATAAATGTAAATATTTGACCAAGAAAGACTGCTCAACTCAAACTGTAGTAGAAGTTGGTGTCCAGACAGAACATTCATTAACACATGTGGGGGACGTCCCTGTTCATCAAACATTACCCATTCAAAGGTCTCAATCCCATGAAGTAAATGTTATAGTCAAGGTGATTGGTTCGGAGGTTCTTAATGGTTCTCAAAATGAAGGCTTATCTAGATTGGTCACAGCTAATGTCAAAACAAATGGGAGGATGAACAGCATGCCTGATCTGAGTTTAACCTTGACAACTACATCAGAAACATATGAATCACATACAGAGAATAACTCTCACAAAGGAGCTTATGTTGAGAAAACAGTTGCATGTAGGATGCCACTACGATCTGCAAGCACAAAGCAAAGAACACCTGAGGTACCATCTCCCAAAGCTTGTAGAGTAACTGAAAGAACTCACAGTTCATCAATAACCAGCAGCAATGCTGAAGTGCCATGTATTATAAATGAGCCATCTCCCTTATTCAGCAAACAGGCCATATACACAGATCGGGCATCATCTCCAATACTCACTGTAGGGGCAAAGATGAGAACTAAGCATCTGTCTCAGTCTCAAAAATATACCGTGTCCGTTATTCAGAAAGCAAATATAGCACATTGCTGTGCTGCTACAGAACATGAAATGCCCAGACGAAGTTGTAATGTGTCTTCCTGTAAATCCAATGCATCGATATCATTTGAAGATGTGAGTGAAATAAGTATTTTAAGATCGCCTACAAGTCCCCTTTCATCACTAGCTAGCTATACAGACGATGATAAAAACCACATTACCCATAAAGAGAAGGGCAGGAACCTCTCACCTAATCCCAAATGGAACATGACCTTGCAGGAAAATCCTCAGTGGAGAGCTCCTATCTCCAATAATCCAGCTATGCAAAGCAGTACCTCTCCCACATTTAGGCACAACAATGACCTATGCTACCAAACAGAGAGGATGCAATGCCATGGCACACCAACAGATGGTGTTGAATTCTGTCTGGATGTTTATAACACCCCACCAGTCAGCGAGAGGACAGTCCCAGACCAAGATGACTTGGTCTCACTGGGTCCTAGTGAATGCAACACAGACGTCCTCCTTAACATCAGACCCCTTATCAGTCTGTCTCCACATCCCGGACACCAGAGGGTCCCGGAGGACCTTCCCATGCACAACAAGTTCACAAACTGGTCTGGAGTCAGCCACCGCCCACCGGAACAGGACGGTAGTGTTCCGGCCAAGGCACCCGAGCTCATAGACGGGAACACACACTCTGCTACTCGGGAAGACGCGGTGAGTCTCGGGCCAAATGTGGACTCCGGGGTGCAGAGAGACAGGAAGTCGAGGGAGATTGCGACGCTACGACAGGAGAGAGAGCAGGTCATGTCCTCGGTGAGTCTCAACGTGAGACCTTCACAACTGACCGTGGAGTTGACAGAGGCCAAGCTCCATTATGGTCTGGGGGAGACGGACACCTTGTTGAAGATGCTGTCTCCAATAGTCAGAGAGGATGTGAAGCAGCCAGCACCTGTCCCTACCAACCAGCAACTCTATGATAGGTATGGCTGCTGTTGTCTTGTGCTTACCCTATTAGAGCCTTAAAGGTATAGTACGCAATTAAAAGCGAATACACGTTTTGTCCTATTCACTGAATATCTCCTCGCAGGCTGCTATCTTACCATTCTGAGCTGAAAAATAACATGGTACTCTAGAAAGGAACACAAATGTTGCAGAGCACACGCAACACAATCCTAGCCTTCACAATGTGTTTCCAATGTGTGGGGCGGAGCATCTGAGTGAGCACCCTGGGAGATTGTTTTGTTTTTTTGGAATTGATTTTGAATTTAGCATTCTCAAGAATGACTCACCCTACCTTATTAAGCAACACACTTTTTTTTGTGCAAATCATGAGGGCAAATGCTCAAAGATGTGTGTGTTTCTCTTGTGTTCTCAGACACAGGAGGAGCATTGAGGGTTTGAGGCAGGAGAGAGAGGTGCGCCTCCAGAACCATCGAAGGGCTCGTAGCCTGAGCCCTAGTCAACATCCCCGCTGCTCTCAGCAGGAGGCCACGCCTTCTTCCAGAGTGTCGGCCATGCCAAGCCGTCGCAGAGAGTACTTGAAGCAGCTTCGCCAAGAGGTAGTGGACAGCTCCAGGTAAGATGTGATATAAACGTATTACTTTTTCATTTGTTACCAATGATGCAGTTACAGTACCAATTCAATAATAGACACTGATGCGTTATTCTTTGTAGAACAGATTTTATTTTGAACCATGTAGCTGTTACTAAGATGACATTTTAGTATAGTTGAGAAATAGCAGTTAGTATGTTTTGTAAATACTGCTAGATGAAGACTCCATTTGCGACCATAAGTATCATTATCACATCAACTCACATGCATTGTTAGTTACATATTAACGTACGCTAGTTTCTAACCTTGATAGCCTACTCTCTCGTGCATTGAACCAGAGTACCGGATCCCCCTAAGGGAGAGGGGCAGTATCCCTCTGAGATTGAGCACCTACTGAGGGAGTATGGGCGTGCCCGCGAGGAGGCCAGGACAGAGATCGCCAGGGCGAGAGAACGGCTGAGAGAGAGGACCGAGCAGGAGAAGAGAAGGATTCAGCAGCAGGCTCTGTCCCAGGTGGTCAAGGTGAGAGCTTTAAACATAATTTCTAATCCGCTCCATATTTTTAAAGTATTTTTTTTACTTGGCCTTGTAGTAAGAGACCTAGGTCAAGGACAACTGGATATCGTTTTTGCTATATTTAAATGACAGCCAGGGGTGTTGCGACTGCATCAATTTAAATTCTAATAATTTTTGTTTTCTTCTCTGCACATTCTCCTGTAATGTGGCACTCACATTTAACTTGCAGTGAGTCATTTGATGCTAATATTAAAAAATGAATTACATAAATTACAAATACTGTTTACTGTTGGTTTCAGTCCAGCATCGATTCATTTACATAGCGGTAAATGTTTGTCTGGGTCAATTAATTCACATAGCACACTGCTGTGTAAATGAATCGACACAGACAAACATTTCAGACAGTTGAAGGAATCATTACAGCTGAATAAGATAGCTTGGCAAATACATGATACATGGTGCATAAAACACCTCTCTTCTCTAGATATGTCCTGACACTGATCTATAGAGACAAGGGCTGTTTCTCAATATGCATTATTTTCTGTTCTTGTGTTCTTGTGAAACATCGTCATTCACAGCCAAGTACTCTTCCAAGTTCGCATCTAGCCAAGAACGGATAAAATACCAGGAAGTGTTCTCGATTCACATTTTTTAACAAGGATGCATCCAGTGGTGACCGCGGAATATCCCAGAATGCATTTCGAATCAACACTGACAGTCGAGAAAACACACAATAATACTAGCTATACTTTTCTGTTATTGTGTACCAAAATGCTGTTTTAAGGGTTTTTTAAGGAAGCAATATATATGTTTGAACTTCAAATATGTGGTCGATTTATCAAGATGGAGTCTAGTTTAAAATTTGCTACAATGATTTCGTAGATGTGAGGTCCCGCTTTAGCTATCAAGCGATAGCAAAAAATATGTATCTCAATCTAGATCTAGTCCTCACGTTCTTAGGACACTTACCTCTCAAGAACATAAGTATGTACCTAGTGTTCTTGGAATTGAGAAGCAGCCAAGGTTTCTCAATCATAGTTTAATTTGAGGATTAGAATGACGACGACGATGATGTATATCAATAACATGCCAGACTTCACTTGAATATGTGCTGTATTAGCTCGTCTGACATGCCCATCGTCATAATCTGGCAAACCATGTTTGTAATGTGCTACATCAGGACCAGAGCTGTAGAACCAGGATCAGCAACAGTACCCTGTGCACCAGCTCCAGCCTCAGCCTGTCATCTGGTCTCACCTCAGGATACAACAGTGGCAACACCACCCAGCTGAAAGACGCCATCAGGTCCTCTTTGCATGGACAGGTTGGTTCCTTCACCTTATACCTTCAGTATTAGCGATAAATGGCTGGAGACGATAATGTCTTAACAGGGGGAAGTAAATACAATTTATTTTTTCAAGTTTTTATTTCTCTGGGTGTTTTCATTGCCTTGATGGTTGACCTGCTTGGTGTAGGACTCAGGGTTCCAGGATGAAGGTCTGAGGGTCACGACACGCCCCCCTATATGTGGCCCACAGAGCGTGAAGACTCACAGAGCCTGGCTCTCCATCCAGGGTAAGTGGTCCACAGCGCCCGATCCACCCAAAGCCTTTCCCTGCATGTTTTCTGCATAGTAAACCTCTGATCCTATCTGTGTGGCTGGCCAAGATGTCCGTCACGAGTGTCCGGTGGCAGGGCTGGAGCCCCTGATGGCCTCCTCTCCCATCGCCTCGTTTGGCTCCTCTTCCTCCATATCGACAGCCTATCAGGACATCACGTCCTGCCTGCTGGGCCAGGCTCTGGCAGAGGTACAGCCCACATATACGTCCTTCTGCCATTTGCACACATCTCTGGGTGCTGCTAGCAATTATGCTAATGGCTGAATAACCGCTAGAGGCAGAGCGTCAGGCCTACAATGAAGTATGAACACAAAACTGTTATCGGAACAGAACGGTACAGAGCGGTGTGTACATTTAGCATGTACCATGTCACGGTTGTCTTGTGTGCGACATTGATTCGCTGTGTCAACGCTGTGTTTTCTCCCGTGCCAAATGCGTATTACATGCAATGGCTGGCTTTGTTTCCAGGGTTGAAGGAAAATGCTTGTCTCTGCAGGTACGGCTGGCTGCTGCAGGGGACATGGCCAACCTGATCGCAGGCAGGGCCACAGCAGGATGGAGGTTAGTATGTTAGATCATTTATTTGCTCATGAAGACGATGTTATAATCGTTATAAACTTGTTGTTGGTTTTCTGAATTAGATAGCATGTTACGGGTTTCCCACAGGCACCAGGGAACAGAGCGAGGCATCCAGGTTTATTACAAGCCGTCCTCCAGCCCTTTCACCCATGGTTTTCTTGGGGCTGGGGAGCTGGACAGGTCACTGGCTAGTCTATGGAGTCTGCTCCGCCAGCCCTCCAAAAGCCACCTGTATCACCGCTCAGTCCGCTCTGCCTGGACCCGGCCACTAGATGGCAGCACACAGCTGGGTGAGTCCACAGCCACTCTCTGTACTCACGTCGTGTTTTTTTTTTTTTGTCTGTTTCTCACTAACATCACGCCGTTTTACATTTCTAAATGTTAACATTTATAGGCTTGAACAGATAAGAAATTCAACTTTTGGGAAAAAATCTAAATGTGCAAAATATGAAAATGCCTTGGTTAGCTTTCCTTCCACCCAATAACCTATCATGTCTCTCTTCAGTCTACCTGCTAACAGAGTCCTCAGCCTGCCACCTCAGCCAGCCCAGAGACTTCTGCTGCATCAGCACTGAGTCCATACAGGTCAGTACAATCACATAATGGAACACTGGCCCATATAGATAACTAGCAGGGATGGCAGCAATGCAGTCTTACAGTATGGACATCTGTGGCGAAGACATACACGGAAACACACTCTGGTGTGAAGCCTTGACACAAGAATGTGACGTTTGTGTGTGTGTGTGTGTGTGTGTGTGTGCTCTGCTTCAGGGTGGTGTGTGTGTGCTGGCCATGCAGTCTGTGTTTGAGGAGTCTCTGCCCCGTCCCAGTGTGGACGCTGTCCGAGGAGAGATGCTGCCCAGCGCCTGGGTCCTGCAGCCAATCACACGCAGTGACCACGAGGTCGTCAGGGTCATTTACCTGCTGCAGGTGAGACAGGGTTGTGATGAGTGTTCAGATGTGTGGTGGATGCTTTGGTGTTGGCAATATCATGCATGAAATATTAATGCTGTATGTGTCCTCTCCTCTCCTCTCGTCTCCTCCTGCCCTCTCCTATCCTCTCTTCTGCTCTCTCCTTTCTACTGTTTTCATCTCCTCCCCTTTAATATGCCCTCCTCTCCTCTTCCCTCCCCTCTCCTCTCCTCTCCTCTCCTCTCATCTCCTCTCCTCTCCTAAACTCTCTCCTTTCTAATGTTTTCATCTCCTCTCCTCTCCCCTCCCCTCCCCCCTCCTCTCCTCTCCTCTC
>JAODTR010021898.1:0-24314 GCA_025399935.1 Amblyopsis rosae
ATAAGAACAGTTTACAAAGGTGAGTAAATTAACAAATAATTTACAAATAATAGTTTACCAGCTGGTTTAAATTCAATTACACTATTAACTAACATGAACATTTAGGCCTAGGTGCACCAAAACTGACCTTGTATGTCAATATGTTACTTTAATTTACAGTATTAATCTTGTTTAATGTCTGCATTCTAATTTAATCCAACCTATAGAATTCTCATTCATTTCGTGAGTTTTTTTTCATCTGATAATTCAGTTAATGATCATGTAAATCTTTTGAGTTTATCTAGGCATAGGCCTCGTACTTCAGAGAGCAAAAATACGATCTATTTTTAGATCAGCGGCGGCGCGCATTGGTACTGTAACAAGCCCAGTGTAATTCAAAGTAAAAAAATAAAAAATAAAAAATAAAAAATAAAACAAATAAAACGTAAGCTCATAACGCTAGAAAACTATATTAATTGTTTTAGCGTGGCTTCAGCTGTAGCTGGTTATGCTGGTGCTCACACGGCGCATTCAGATCCACTACAGGTAGAGCTGGAGCAGAGTTTGTTGTGATCACTTTCGTCATAAAGAAGTTGATCTGATGGATTTGGGTTAGGAAAAAAAGAACAAACGCCTCAAAGAGGTAAACAGAACTGTCCAGTCAGTTTGGGCATGTTTACGAGACAGTATTTCGCCAGTCCTGTATCAGTTGCTGGCAGATCAAAAGGTAAAACGCGGAACTTGCCATGTCGCTGTTTTAAATTACGTGACATTATTTCAGCCGTCCTGCATCAGTTGCTGGCAGATCGAAAGGTAAAATGTGCAACTTGCCTTGTCGCCGTTTTCTTAAAATGAGGCCAGCCTTTGACCGTTTAGCGAGATCCATCTTTCACACGGTAAATGTATGCTAGGTTCTGAAATACACTGCAGCGATGACGTGTACAGCGTGATAGGCAGATGGCTACGCATCAGCTAAAACTATTTCTAATAATTAAATCGCATTTTGGAACCGATAAGCAGAACCGAAATATTGTTTATTTTAAAGCTACCCGGTTCTTGACATTTTGTTTTCAGTTCCAACTTGGAACCGAGTTTCAGTACCAAACCCTATCACAGACACCCTCACGTGGTCACTCAGAGAGCATTTTGACAGGCTGTATTACAGTGTGGTTTGGTAACTTGACTGCTCGTGATCATAAACTGATATTAAGGACATTAAAAACAGGAGCCAAAATTTCCAATAGGTTCCTTAACGGCTCATAGTGCTTACCATGTCTATTGTATTTATTATGTTTTTAATAATTGTATTTTAATTTTGGTGTACTGTAGTATCTACAGTATATTCATGTTTTTAACTGTAAAGGCAATGTGACAGCCAGAGCACAAGTATTTAATTGTATTTTAATACAAATGACAATAAATCTGAAATCTGACCGCGGTTCTGACTTCTGGAACCATGACACGAAAAAAAATAAACACAAAACAAAACTGTATTGTATGTGAATCACTCTACCTGCTCGTCTATTAACTGGAGCTGCATTGGGTTGGCGTGTGAGTCCATATCAATGGTCACCTCTCCCATACACCTAGACTCATCCTGCATCAACACCGAGCTCTCTGTGGGGGAAGCAAAGACAAAGACGTGTAACAAGGTCAAAGGTGAATCCTCCAATGTAGGGAAGACAGAAAAAACAGCGGGCACGAACAGTAGCTAGTTGTACCCGCTGGGAGAGTCAAACGATCCAGGGAAAATACCTTTGGAGGTTGTATAGCCCTGGTGCTCGCGAGCTGCATGCGGCTCCTGGGCCCCTTTTTTGCGGCTCCCTAAAATATTTTAGCCATTATAGATGACCAAATACAGGAGGAAGAAATCACATGGATTTCGTGCAGTCTGTACTTAAACCTGCACTATGTAACTTGACTAAAGCACGGCCGCCAAGGCTATTATTTGAGTAACAAGTGAAGTCTATTCCAGTGCATACATTCCACATGGCTTGTACCATGTCGTAGGGTTTTGTTCTTGATTTTGTGATATGTTCTCATTGAGACGTGAAAAATCTTCTGAACGTATCAAGTGATGTCCACGCATAACGAAACAATCCTAGCCTTGGATTATGAATGGAAGGATTTTTCTAGTGAACACACATTTTATTTCTATTCAAACTAACATGCAAAAAGTTACATAGTACAGGTTTAAGGCCATAGCTAGCGGTTCAAATAAAAAGGAAGCGCACTAGTTGCCAGATCTAACAAATTAACTGGGTTTCTGGCGAGAAGCCATTCTGGGTAGGTGCTTTAAGCTCAAACGGTTTGATTCAATGGGAGCCAGTATGGTGGCCTTGTGAAGCCAGAAACATACAGGAAGAGAACACAGCATGTGTCTTACCTGTTAGAAACATAGAATAAAATAGTCGCTCTCAAGGAAAGGGTCAGGACCACTGGAGGAAGGGAGAGAGGGGAGGCACCAAGATGTGTTTTGGCAGGGGGTGGTCAGATGGTCTTAACTATGGATGGGGATCGTTCATTTTTATTGATATAATTTTCATTAATGCATAAAGATTGGAGTCTATTGATACCACCATCTATGTCTGGACAATAATTCAATATATATATTGCGATACAAATATGATTATATGATTTTTTTAAACGTATTTCCGGTATTTCTTTAAGATATACATTACATAGCATTTGTCACTGTATGACGGGAGCAGTAGTCAGTTCTATTCATGGTGAACAGAAAGAATAGAAATTAGTAGTGGATGAATTCCACTACAGACTACATACTGCCAGTGCTAAGCAGTAGTAATAATAACTTCTATTTTTATAGCGTCTTTCACAGGACCCACGGGAGTAGTGGGCTATTTTCATGTGCGTAAAGGTTATATTATCTCACTCACTTAACAGCAAATGTAACAAAAAAAACATTATGTTTATGTCAGCTTCCTCCGCTAACAGTAAGTCACGTCTTGGGTGTAATTTAGCTGCGTTTAATTCATGTTATCAGAGCCAGTCACACGCACACCAGAAAGCTACTGACACCTACTGACGGACATAAACATAGTATTTCAAAATTATGAAGGCTAACGGAAAGAAAATGACACAGTTGAGAGTTGTGTTTATTTATTTGAATGATTTCACATATCAAAAGGTGAACATTTAGTTTTAATGAACCTTTTTTATTTCTAAAGTATTATTTTATAGGAGATTTCATGAGATTTGGCCAATGCATTTTTCAGAAGTTTAAGTACTCTGTTGTGGGCATTCTTAGCAGAATTTCTGAGGCTTATATTGCTCATATCGATATCGGAATTCAGGTTTCTGCAGGTTTCATCAAGTTAAATTTAAGACTTTTTAAGACCATTAAGAATGCAAGTACAATTGACATGAGGACAAATAGGAATCTCAGAAATAGCAAAGTATATTAATTTAGTAGAAGCGGATGATCTTTTTTTTTTTTCACAAAATTACTAATTTGACCATTTTCTTGCACGAGTTGCAGCGGGCATCATATTCAACATATTCTACCTCATTTGACAGAAATTCAGCGGAGCAGCATAAGGGGGGCATTTTACATTTCCATTGTCTAAACGTGAGACGTAAGAAAAAGACAAACTCCAGTAGGAAATATTAGCATCCGCCTTGCTTGATTAATATCGATAACTACGTTTTAGCTCAGTGTATGCTCCACATGGTTTGCCGGTGTTCTGACGATCTAGGCTGCCTTGTCGAAACATGCTACTGTTCAGCACTGCCACTGACTTCCGTGTTTGTTGTCGCATCTGCATCTAGAAGACTGTAGGCTACTACCAGTAAAAGTTGGCCTATTTACCAAAGGTTTTCAGAAAATCTTATTTAAGATATTTTAGGCCTAAAATTCTGATTGTATTTTAGACTTTTTAAGTATTTTTAAGGACCCACAGAAACCCATATCGTATCAATCAAAATATATTGTGATAGAAATGTTGGCTATATCGTCCAGCCCCAACAGTATCAATACTTTATTATTTTGTGGAAAGATGAGACGACAGTCAAATTATTAATAGAACTGCTATAGCCTATGTAACTTCTAAATGCTAGAAGTTAGAGAGTAGTGTCATCAGATCAACTATTAAATATAGGCTAACTAAGGGTTATTTATAAAGTACCAAGTATATAGTTATTTAAGTTGAATATTTGAGTAATGCTTACAATAAGCTGCTACATGTAATCTAAAGTAAGTCTTAGAGAGGTTTCCTCTGAACACAGCGTAAAAATATTCACCTTGAATCAGATCAGAGAGATGTATGCTGTATTGTGAATGGTTAAAACAAACATGGCAATAGTTAAATAAGTAATGTTTCTACCTGCGCTTGCACATTTTCCTGATTGCTTGCTACTATATTGTTCAAATATGCGTTTAAGCACGTATATTAAGGCTGCCCTTGTAAGACATCTCAATTGTCTCTCAAGACATAACGTTGCATTATAAAACCTACTAGCCTCGATAACAGTATCGATAAGCTCAGATATAATAGATTTAAGGTTTGGAAAACTGTGGAACCGGGTCCTTACAGAACCGGGTCTCGACCCCCATCCCTAGTTTCAACATTGTCTACTGACTGAGATTTTATTTATTAACCTGGGATGATCATCTTGTAATAGTTGAATGATTTCAATGTTGTTATACCTGTACACACTTTATTCTTTGTTGTAAAAAATATGGATGATAGCTCAAGACATCCCTTGTGCATGCATGGTCCAATGCTATGAATATCCTTAAACGCGGTGCTAAGGGTCAGAACAGGTTGAGAACCACTGGTGTATCATTTGAATGCAAGATACGTACATGTCAAAAGTGAACAGCTTGTGGTGTCAAGTATGAATAGACTTACTGAAGTTATTAGCCATGAGGGGGGAGGTGGAGACTGGAGGCTGGGAGAACTGCTCTCTCCTGCTGCGCTGCTGCTTCAGGTTCTGTAGGTACAACAAGAGTGGTAGTGGTTGGGAATATTGATCAGTGAAAAGTATACATTTCCTGATCCAAAATACTATCAGGTATTAAAAAGGTGCCAGTGCATAATACCTCTGTTCGGACTTCCAGGACTGACTTGAAGTCATTGGACATAGAAGCAAGTTTGGACTGGAAAGAATCAAGGCACAAAGGTAAAAAAATATCAATTCACTAGAATACATTTGTGCTAGTCAACCATGGCTCTATCCTAATTGCATTTAATTTAAACCCTAAACCCATGGATCAACAGTCGATGACGTCTTAGCCTGTCATTACAAGGTTGCGAAGTGGGGGCGGGTATTGTGACAAACTGACATTATGGACAAACAAATGGACGGGACGGGACATCCATTACTGCTGATAAAAATAACTACATTTTCAGAAGTCAAACATTTAAATAATGTGCTAAAGCTATGTACACCAAATTATATATGAACTGTACCCCACCCACTATTCATTTTATTTGCTGCATTATGACGTTTAGAAAGTACATTTAGTTTAATTTAGCATAAATTGCACATGCTGCAGCATAATGGTGTATTGGTTGACAAATCAATTAGGCCTATATGTAATGCTCACACAGGTCTGTGTTTTTTAATGCTTTTTACATGTTGATTTTCAGGGTAGGCCTATGCTTATCAATTTCGTCATATTGTAGTAGCCTATGTTTAAGACTAGTGCTGTACCAAACAATTATTTTTTTGGCGATCATTTTTTCTATTAATCGGATAACTAAATTATTGATAAATAGAAATCCATTCAATGCCATAGGGTGCTCTACGGTCTGTACCACTTTGTGTTCCTTATTACAAAGCCAGGGCAGTGTAGAAAGACAATATTATAGTTTTCAGCATGTACAGTAGATATTTGCTTAACTTCACTAAAAGTGTATTATCTTACAGTCACTGATTACACATTTAACTGGTTTTAACAGTCTAACAGTCTTTAACAGTTAAACAGTCTTTAACATTAAATCTGCAAGAGCTTGTTAAAAAGGAGCTACGTGCATTATACATTTAGCAAACAACAAAATAAAGAGAAATTCAAATACATTTCAGGAATACCAAAACATTGTGCTACCTCAAGCTTAGCAATCCAACAAAATCAACTTACAGTTTTCAGACCAAAGTCGTAGACCAAAAAGCATGGTCTTATGGTCTATAAATGCACAAAACGGAAAAGAAAGCGCAGAGACTGACAGCGCTCTAACACGGCAGATCAGCTGGGCTAATTTTCTCAGCTTCAATGGCTCCTTGTGTAGTGCTTTCACTGTGTTCCGCAATCTTTTCCTTCACGCCTTAGTTCAAATGCATGTCACGCGCTGCAGGCTGCATCTAGCAGAGTGCCAACACTAACATTGTTTGCTACTGCTCGTCTGGTATTTATTGCACCGCAGTCTATAAGCCTGGTAAAGTTGATACAGAAACGTCAGTGGATGTATTAGGGTAGGTAGGCTACACACACACACACACACCATGATGCTACACACATTTGTCTTCTTTTGGTTTCTGGGCGCGTTCACAGTGCATTGCTGCCTCATATTCCATTAACGGCACTGTTTATTCAGATCTGAGCATACAGTTCTAGGTATATTACCAAGTCGATGGTACTTTTTGCAAATCTATGTATTTACGTAACCAGTAAGGTCGGTTACGTCGACCACATTACGTTAGACCCGAATATTGCCATATTGCTTTGCGCAATGCTGTATAGATTCTCTAAATCATTATCGATTTTTACTATAGTTTTTAAATCAATAAATGTGTAAAACAAATAAAATGGACTATTATGTACAAACTGCATTAACCTTAAAATTTTAAATTAAAAAGGAAATATTCTTGTTACCAGATTTAGCTTTAAGATCATTTCCATCTGTAATCCCCTTCCCTGAACAAGTTTAAGCAAGTTTTTCTGTTATTTTATGCAGCGACACACGTCTGCATTGCAATGTTTTCCAGAAATTCGAAAATCGCATTATATTGCCTTGCTTACAGTATCACAATATATCAAATCGTGGCCCATGTATTGTGATACGTATCGTATCGCTAGATTCTTGCCAATACACAGCCCTAGATCCTACAGAAGTTAAAGTGATGCCACATCCGTTTTATTAGAATTTATTAGAAGAGCAAAGAACACGATGGAAAATGTGTTTCTTCTTCTGCAAGAGTGGATTTAACAACAGGTTTTGCTGGTTCCCAGGTTTGTCAAATCACCTGCCAAGTATTTTTTTTAAAGCGCTTGCCTATTTTAAACCGTTTTAATGGACGGCTGCCTAGATGGATGTGTCTAACAGACCATAGAGCTGGCGTGTAAGGTTATATATTAGTGTGCCCTGCAGCAAAATTCACCTGTATAATTTATGGACTGGACTAATGACAGCTATGGGGCTAGTGCTGAAATAGCCAGATAGGGATTGAACTTGTAACTATACATTCTTTCCCTCATTCAACATATTCCCATAAAATGTTGCCATGTTCCATTACTCTTGATTTAAAAGCTCCCGTTTGAAGGGAACACTGATTACTGATAGTAGATATAAGGCTAGTTTAGCCTTGACATAAAGCACAAAAGACCATCCCCACCTGTAGTGAGACCACTATGGTGTTGGAGTGGGTCTGTAAGTGTCGACCTCCAGGGGCAGGCCGGGATCGCACCAGGTCCTGCAGCTGGGCTATCTGTTTGTTTAGGCTATTGATGTCCTGCACACATAATTAACACTCATTAAACATCCTGGGATTTAACTGGATTTTGGGTGCAGTCCTAAACTATACAGAATATTAAACATATCCTCACTTGTTTAATGATGTATGTAAGCTCTTCAATTTCCACTGCCTTGTCATCAAACAGGGATTTTCTCTTTGCCACTGAAAAAAAAAAAAAAAAAAACAATGTTACACATCTACTAAGTAATATTTTATAAACTACTCCAGTTAAGAGGAAATTGCTGGCAAGTTGAACTTACAAATAGTGAGCTTCTCCAATTTGGCAAAGGTATTGCTCAAGTCTTTCCCAATTCTCCTACAAAAAAGTAAACAATCATTTATATATTTCTATGGCTCCCACATATGGATGGCAGTACTGAGCTACTAGGATGGTACGCATTCAAATGCCTTAAACCACATTCACATTGAAGTCATGGGCTCCATCCGAGAAGTATTTTTCGCTTAGGAACCTTGCTAACTGAGTGAATGATCCGGAAGTATCTATCTTGCAGCCACGATAAGAGCTGTTTGAATTTTATTACAAATGAAATGTGATTCAGTAATTCAATGCTTCCTTTCTTACGTACTTTACAAAAGAAAAGGAGATATTGCTGTCCCACTAATCATTGCGATGCATCATTCGACCATTAACGAAAACAAACGATCATAATAATGTATAACATATCTTACATATGGGAGCAAAGTCAAAATTCTAAAAGTTTTCATACAATCATACTAATTGGTATTCATTTCTAAAAACCATAAAGTCTATGCTAACATGTTTAAGCAGTTTTCTTTTCAGCTCACTGAACGTTAGAGTAAATTAAACATTGTAGCAAACATCTCTTGCTTTATCAAAATATTGACAGCTGAATCCCTTTCCCAGAGCTCCTAGCGTTTTGTGAGTAGTTTGTGCTGAAATAAAGTATAAAATGTGTTATTCCACTTTATCGTTGGCATTATTAAATTCCGTTTGAGAGTGAATAGTAAATATTATATATATTATTTATTGTGTAGCAATTGTGATATTGATATGACACCATTACAGAATGATCCACCTTGAACAACGTTTTTAATCCGAGTGTAGATTAAGTCCCAATGCATGGATGATTTCTTTTTCCATAGACGGTTTTCCTAAGCGCTATGTGACAGTATATTGCTACATACAGTAGACTATAACAATTGTTAGTCATATTTTGTAAACGTATTTTGATATATTATACACCAGATGTTACTTTTGAACCATTTCGGTTTGTGATTGTTATATATACACACACTTATTTTATTTCAATTACAACTTTAGTAATTAATATTTTTCACGGGGCTGTCCATACATACATATCCTGCATGAAACAACATGTTAAGAAGTCAGAACGCACATGGCGAAGTTGGCTGAGAAGGTGCATCTTTATAGTTAATTTCAGACCAAAGTCATTAACATTCACCGTTGCATAATTGCGTATCTAAGTACAGTCAGATTCTAAAAAATATTAATAAATCCATATGAATTGTCCTTCACACCTTTTTTTGACCCGATGACGTCTTTACTCAAGGTCAAGGAAAAGTGGCTAGGAAAGGACAAAACGTTTTTCTGGACTATTCGGATGCAGCCATGCGCACTCTGTTAAGTTGTGGATGTCATTAATTTCAATGAACAACCATAACAACAGAGTGGAATCAGAAGGCTGAAGGTGAAGGCTGAAGTCTCCGTTAAGAAACTGATCCGTCATACTTTGAAAATGTTCAAACTTTGTTTCGGTGTCGCTGCAGCCTGATGTGTTCATATAACCATTAAGCTTGCAAATCACAGCAAAAGCATTGAAATATGTGGTAGTATATCACCCAAACTTACAAAAATATTCAGTCAGTAGAATGTGATGACGTGAATTATATTTGAGTTATTGTACTGTTTAATAGGCCTGCTAAAATGTTTACTTTGAAATTTTAAATGAATGAAGCAATTTGTAAAAAAAAAAAAGAGCATTGTTTCAGCTTCATGATAACAATCAGCAATGTTGTCGCAAAGGCATCGAAATATAGACAGACCAACCACAAGATCTCCATCTTTGTGCGTTGCAATTATTACTGCTCTGCCTCCAGTGGCGGAACAAAGTGAGCGTACGTTGTACTTACCATCGTATACAGGGCTAGTGTTTTACAAACATGATGAACACCATAAAAATTTTTTAAAAAGGAAACCAAACTATAAAAACAAAAAAGGAAATATTAGTGCATTTATAAAATACAGAACTGTTGACAGGTTCAGTTGAACTCACTTTGCCATTACTGTGAAGTCACTGCGCTGTTTAAGCGCATTGAGCACTGGCTTACTGGGCTGGACTCCATTCTGTCATAAAGTAAAGTTAACGTTTAATTATAGGAGGAAAAAAAAAGACATACATACACATAATATGTCTATATGTACACACACACACACATATATACATATATATACATACATATATATATATACACACACGTGTGTGTGTGTGTATATATATATATATATATATATATATATATATACACACACACACATAATATATACATACATAATATATATACATACATAACATATATATATATACACACACAACATATATATACATAATATATATACATATATATATATACACACATACATAATATATACATACATATATACACACACACACACATATATACATACATATACACACACATACATATATATACATATATACACACATATATGTATACACATATATATACACACATACATACACATACATACACATATATATATACACATACATACACATATATATATACACATACATATATATACACACACATACATACATATATATATACACACATACATACACATATATATATATACACATACATACATACACATATATATACACATATATACATACACATACATACACACATATATGTGTATATATATACACAAATATACTCATATATATATACACACATATATGCGTGTATATATATATATATATATATATATATATATATATATATATATATGCATACAGTATTATGTGAGTTGTGCTGGTTATTTAATTATTCTGAAGTAACAAGCTCTGTAGAGAGTTATAATTAACAATAACTCAAAACTATGTATTTTTGCGATGTGTTATATTTACCAGGCTTGAGAAGATGTCAGGGACCGTTTATAACTGTGACACAGATCCACAGAGACAAAGAAGACATTCTCCTTGATAATGAGATTACAGTATAGTGTGTTTTGCTCATTTACTTTGCTGTGCTAATTATGAAACATGATCCGGTAAAGGCCACAAGGCAACGGACACAAAGTACAATACAGGAGCACATAAAGAATAGACAACAGTGGTTAAGCCTTCTCTGGGGTAACCTTGGCAGGTGGCTGTGACTTGCACGCGAACGCATGCACGCACACACACAAAAATGTATGCGTGCAAGACTGCAAGCCCATACAGTCTCTCTCTCACTCTCTCTCTCTCACTCACACAAGCAGGGATCTGAGCCGTTTTGCAGACATGCTTCAGTAAAACAGCTGCAGCAAATGGAATTAATAATTTGTACAATGTTGATTTTTTTTTTGTTTGTTTTTTCAAACAAGTTTAAAAAAAGATTACCAAAAATAAAAAATAAAATACACATGTATGATTTACACCTCAAACATATATGTATATTTTAATAAAAGGAGCAGGAAGAAGTACTTATCTTGTCCTGCCCCACGTTCCATCCTTACGTTTACAAATAAATGTTCTACATGTTATATATCCACCTTATTTACAAAATTAAACATTTCACACAAACACACACACACACATGGTCCTACTGTGTAGTACTAGTAGTCAAGATACATCTAAACACATCCTCAAAATAGAATGTGCCAACGCTTTCTCATGAGCACACCAACCCTTTATTCACTCATTACTGATAGGTCTGTGAAAATGAGCTGTACACAGATCACTACTCATAACTCCTCAAAACACATAGAAGAGCCTTACGATACTGTATCTGCAGAAGAAATATATTGTTCACTTCCTGCATTGACAAAGCAGGCACACATTGCTAAATGCACACACACACGCACACATACGTGTGGCATGTGTTGGCATCCGTCTCCGATATTGTGTTTTGCTGTCATTTCATATCTATGTACCAACACTCTACTATCAGACCTATAGTGTGGCATGGCATACAGCTGTCCCCGTAGTCATGACGGCAAACGTATGTGTGCCTGGCCTGAAATAGTCTGCCTGTCTATAATTAAACAGTTGTGGGAGAGACAGCGCCTTCTACAGACAGACCATGGGTATTGGCAACGAATCAAGCAGGCCCACGCACACACACACACACACAGCTCTGCCAATTGGCACAAACAGTATTAAAAGCACTGGGTAATTAGAGGTTCTTAAATACAGGAGTATATAGTAAGTTTATGGATATGAGGAGTTTTCTGCAGCCCAGTAAAGTAATTGCAGCGTGTGTGATGACATATTGCACGGTGGATTCTGTAGCTGGGTGGGGCTAAAGATAAATATATCTGGTTCCTTGCTACTTCCAGATGATCTCTGAGGGTTGAAAGGTTTTGTTTTCTGTATACATACCGGTTAGCCGGGCTCCGCCCGACTTTGCTCTCAGCTCAATTTATTTATCTGAGATTACAGTCTGGACACCCTGATAACATTAGCGTTCACACAGCCACCCTGCTGGCAGCCCAATCAGCGTGGGTTAGTGAGTTGACGTTGACGTCGAGCGTGTTTCAAAATGGTGGTAGAACTACTGTAGATGAGGCGATCAAAACAATTGTAGCAACCGCCGATTGGTTCAGCGCTGTCCAATAGTTTCTAAATTAACTAGAGGTCTACGCCAAGTAGGAGGATACGACTGCGAACACTTCCCATTGGAGCGTGGCTACACTGGTTACACCAGGAAACACACACACACGCACACGCGCACGCACGCACACACACACACACACACACACTTTATCCCCTCTGAGTGTTTCTAACTTCTGCAGGTGAGGATGGGGAAACAGGAAGTGCTGGACATCGTTGGGAAGGTCTGGACAAAATTACAGGGTCTGCCTCAAGCCAGCCCACTAGAGCAGGGGGCGTTCTTTGTGCTCGTTCTGTTTGTTGGTGAGCGCTGCTTGTGTGGAAGTAGTAATGAGTTGTAATGAATGCCAGTAACTGTAGAAACACACTACATCAAAAGAGTTCAATACCATCATACTATATGAACAACGGTATGAACGCATAATGACGATAGGTCAAATGTTTGCTAATGTTCTCCGCCTGTTATATTCTCTCTCTCTCGCTCTCTCTCTCAGCAACCATCCTGTTTATGATCCTGCTGGCCTGCGTCCACTGCTGTTGCTGTGGCAAGCCAAAATACCAGGGCTCCAGAGTGGAGCCTCTCTAGCCTGTCTGAAGAAACTGTCAAAACATATGTTTTAGATAACATGAGCAGCTTAGTAAGTTGCACACTTTATACTTACACGTGGAACGGATATAAGGATATCTTTCCACTATTGAGGGAGCGCTGGAGTCGTGACATATGAGGACCCAGCCATGGCTGCGTGCCACATCAAAATTCAGGAATTTGTCGAACTCAGCAGTGACGCGCCATCCATCATGATACAGTCCAAGACAAAGGCACACTGTGCATTTGGGTTCCCAAGAACAAGAAGCTGGTTTAGATGGGACGTTTGTTACTCAGTCTTGTGTTAGACTGGCATGTCGATGAGCAACTCGTCTAGTGATGTTTTGCCTTTTTAACGTGGAATCTGAACAACAGACCACACTGTGTGTGCCTATACTGCATGAGCCAACGTGGCATTAAAAGATAAACAGTGCCCTCTGCTGGTTTGTTGAATTCAAAACTAACAATCTTTTGATTGCATACTTCATTCACATACAGTAGTGTTGCAGTTTTTCTGTTATTTAGTTTAGGGCCTTTTTATGTAAACAAAACAGTGTTGTATAATGTAACTATGTGATTGTTACTCAGAATTTTAACTTTCATTTGTTTTGATTGCACTTTTGTATATTTGGTAAATTTATAAATGTTCAACATATAAATAAAACTAAATGTAAAAATAAATCTCTATCTATCTATCTATCTATCTATCTATCTATCTACAACATACTGTATATACAATATGTATTAAAATAGATTATGTTCGTTCCATAAATGTAATCTAAGCCAAATCAACGAGAGTAAATCAGTAAGGCAATGTATGTCATGCTTGCTTTATCACAAGACCTGCCTATTGCCTCCACCTGCCAATATTTCAGTAAACATTAACCTGAGCCCTGCTTTGTGTCACAGAGTTTCACAGTTACCTTAAACAGAGAGCTTGGCTGTAAGTTAAAATCTGTATTGTAGACATTTTTAAAGTTTGGGTTTATAGAAAATATTGAGCAGATTTTTATGGTTTCACATCCTGGTCTGGTTGTACGTTAACCGTTTGTAGTCACACAGGAGTCACCAAAAGAACAACATGACCTGGCAGAACACACCCGAAAAAAGGTGAGTTTGTAGTGAAAGGACTGATTTAACTTACTTACAGTTGTATAGCCTTTAACACTATATGGAATATGATTAAATTATTAAACATCTGTCATTAGAAATGTTTTGAAACCATTTATGCATAAGAACAAGAACATTTTTAAGCCAGTAGTACTACTGCAATAACAACAGAATATGAACAATGTAAGCTAATATAGAACACATTAAAAACAATATAGCCTTAATATTATTTAGACAGGCACACACAGTTGCAGTCAGCAGTAATGCACTGGGATTTACTGGACAAAGTTGAAAAATCTGGTTATCTGACCCAAGAATCCATACACAGCTCTATAATTCATGCGTATGTCCTGTGTCTCACTTACTATGCTTCTGGTGTTTGGCGATTCTGTGAACATAGAATACAAGCGTAATATCAACTGCAGTATAGTGCATTCAATCTTTTTTAAAGAGTCCATAAATGTTCTTCAGTTTTGGCCATTCAATGGAGAAATGGAATGGGAAGCAAACATCAGACGGATGTTAAAAGCTTCGGCTGGTGATCATATCTGATCATTCCTGGGCTGTCAAGTTGAAATCCTTATTGTTCTTGAATAACTTTCTGTTCAGGTTGCTTTTGATATTAAGGAAATTAGGAGTAAAAATGTTTTTATATAATGGTCTTTGATATGGTATAAACAAAACTATTAACTTGTTTAATAAAGAATGGCTACAATATATAACCTCATGTAAAACAAAATGCAAAGCTAGATCCCTGAATGCAGAGGAATTAACATTTGCTGCAGTTCTAGAAGAGGAAATACATTGTTTGTTGTGTGAGCTAAAGGGGAATTCCAAATTGGTGTTTATTTATTTATTAAAATGTTTTGCTGCCCTGTTTACAAGGACTTTACGTAGGACTATGTATTTTTATTAAAATGTTTATAGCCTATGATTATTTATTTTAAATGGTTGAAAATATTGTTATGCTTCAGGAAAGAAACATTTTATAACTGATTTTATTTGGCAGAATATTTTGTGACATCTGTAAAATAACAGTATTTTTTTAATGACAACATGGCCTAATGTTTGACCACTGCAACATACAATATCCTACCTCCTTGAAGGTTGAAAACTGTATGACAATAAAATAAAATAATCGATCAACTAACTTTATAATAATATATATAATACATATTACACACATACCCATTAGGCTATAACTAATTAGAGTAGGCGACTAAAACAATAGTTGACCTATATCTTTTATCTGCTTATCTTGAACAGCATGCCGGAGAACCCAAACTCCACGGGATCACCTGAAGAGTGGATCGAGTGGTTTGTGTGTCGGCTGCGTGACGAACCGTGGGCGCTAGGTGGTGTTGTGGTGCTAGGGATATTTGTGCTGGGAACTCTCTCTCTGGTTGTGTTCGCCCTGCTCTACGGATGTTGTTGTAATGGTGCCGATACAGACAACGAGCAAAATAACAAAAAAAGAAAACCCAAGAATGGTGTGATTTAGATGAGCGCCGGACTGAGAACTGGACTCTATGAATTGATGTTGAACCTTATGATACTGAAGCAGACATGCTAGTACTGTCGCATTTTATTATAACTGACAGAAACTGACTAAAGGTTTTTGTCTTCTCTTTTGTTACAGTAAAATAACAGGCATCATGATATAATATCTACTATGAACTATCTGACATTGTAAAGAAGATAATATTTGGATTTAATAGTCATAAAAAGAACCTTTTGACATTCTCTTGAAATAGTGCTCAATATTGGTGCTGTTATGATGTTTATTAAAGACTAGCCACAATATCTCTTTAGTTATAGGCCTACACTTTATACAGTATGCAATCTTAGACTTGGACACATTTTTCTAATTTAATTTATTTTAATTTAATATAGGATAAAGACTAATTCCTAAAAAAACATTGTATACTGACTGAGACAAGACATTTGCTTTAATGTGTCCGTATTGATCTAATCTAATCAAGTTATCACTTTCTTAATTACATCACACACACACACGCACACAAACAGACATACGCTGGAAGCTTCCTCCCCTTCGCAACGAGGGCATCATTATAAAACTGTGTTTATTGAATTACATGCTGTTACACTGAGCTGCATTTAATAGCATTACATCATATTGTGCATGCAAGTTCTAATTATATCAATTAGATATAGCAGAGTGAAACACAAAGGGGGCTGTTATTGTTTAACATTGTATAAGATTAACTTGTACTTTGGAGTAAAAAAGACCAGGTGTGAGAAAAGCTGAAGAAAGAGTGGGGGGGGAGAGAGAGAGAGAGAGAGAGAGAGAGAGAGAGAGAGAGAGAGAGAGAGAGATTAAGAGTTTTAGAGAATGAGAGAGAGAGAGAGAGAGAGAGAGAGAGAGAGAGAGAGAGAGAGAGAGAGAGCTTCCAGGTGTAACAGACACACACACGCACACACACCTTAACATATATTTGATTGATTTGGGGAATCATGTTTAAGCATGTTAATGCGCACAGGGTATATTTTGAACACACATGGCATCATACTGGGAAATACATAATGAGTTCTTGGTCTCCATGGCAATTTCAAAAACAATTACACCTTGTTGCACAGTTTCTTCATCTGCTTGAATATGAAATGTATTAAATCCAGTCAAACAATCCCAACAGTGTCCCAACAGTGCTTGCTCAATGGGCATGTGCATGGACGGTAGTAAAGTTCATTTGATTCTAATCCAAACACAACTACGGTACACCTTCTGTAGATCCTCTCACTTCATGAGAGCTGAAATGCTACACACATAGCTGAAATGCTATAGCTAACCCAGCTAACATGGTTCAAACTGCCCATGGATACAGTACATCTTCCATATTTGGCCAAACACTTTACCTAACAAACAACACATCCTGGCCCCAACAAATACTACAGACACACTACTGGCACTCTGACAGTAGTGTGTCTACAGTATGTTAGCTGGCCTGGTTTTTGGGCTGAAAGATAATCAGCGGAGAGGGAAGGCGGGTAGGACAGCATAAATGTCTCTTTGAAGAGGTAAGGGGTTCCTTTGGCAACCAGAAGTGGCACATAGCAGAGCGCAGCTACGTAAATGTGAGGCTTTTTAATTGATTCTTTCTTAAGAGAGGCTGCAGAAGTGGTTCCTGGCACCCAAGGGAAAGAGATAATGCCAGGGAGCAGATGAATACATCTTAATCACGACGACAGGGAAATGAAGCGTATGCATTGAAACCAGATATCATCAGTACTATAATTTACTATACGCACACGCGCACATGCGTGCAAACATGCACACACACACACACACACACACACCTTGTCAAGAGTTAGGCTGATGAAGACATGATAAACCAAATTAAAGCTCCAAGGAATGATTTATCATCTTCATCCTAATCATCATCAAATACAAATGGACTGCTTAATTTCAAAACATCCAGGGCTTCATACAATCATTACATAGATAATTGATGATAAAGATATATACGGCTCTACCAGATAACAACGTGACAAGCCCAAATCTGCTTTCACAATCTCTGCCGTTTAGTCAATGCATGGATGTGTGTGCGTGTGTTGAGGGGTTTTCCTTTCCTCATTATCTCCATATGTCAGCAGGCTGACAAAGCATTGGCAGGTGCCATCACTTAAGGAGCTCAGAGATCCACAAAGGGACCGCTCAGTCCAGTTTAACAAAAACATGCCGAGATCTACAAATGAAGAAATGAGGCTAGGGGACGGCAAAACAAACAATAGGATGAATGTGGGCCAAACTATAAGGAACAAAACACTTTTATTCTAAGTGTCACCTGTAGCTGGGCACATTCATCATCTTGAGTGGTGTCCCAATGATGTCCTGTTGGCAAGCAGCTAAATCGAAGCATACTCGTTCTAATTACACGCCCAGCACCCAGGTTGGGTCCTGGTACCGATACGGGACAGGGCTGATAAGTATGGGCGATGTTGAACTGGGCGTACCTCCAGGTGTTTCTGCCTCTCACCACACAGTGATGGGGGAAAATCTCTTCATTTCTTGAATTCCTCTCAAAGATGGGAAAAGCCACTGCCAACATAATATGGCACCTGGTGCCAACAGCTGTTAATGTTGGACAGTTTTCTAGGGTTTCTAGGGAACATTATTCCCTGCCCTGATGGTTTTGTAAAATAAGTACAATTATATACAAGTATATGCGGTCATTGGGATACAGCAGAATAGCCACATCGATAATCCTTGCAGCAGCCTAACAGGAAGACACAGCCGTAATGATCCATAATCTTTTTTTTTTCTTTCTTCCTAAATGTTAATTGCTGTCATCACTGTCATCTCTATAATTTGGATAATGGGAAATTAATTCACAGTAAGGAAAATAACCCCTCCATAATTCATCAGCTGGACCTTAGTTAGCTTCTATTATAGCTCACTTTCAGCAAAGAGTTCTCTGCAAATCTGAAAAGCATGTTAACTATCTTATGGGGAATAACATGCTGAATGTACTGGCTGAAAAGCATGTTAACTATGTGATGGGGAATAACATGCTGAATGTACTGGCTGTACACGGTCATCTGCTCATTTCCCCTCAGAGACAAGACACATGAACGCTGAATGCATATTGCATAATGTGCAATTTCTAATAGTTACCAGAGCACCATATTTTTTGCAGCATTTATTTGTGAATTATGAAACTAATCTAACTAATCTATCCATAGTGAAATTGTGTAGCTTCTGGAGTAGAAGCTACAGCTGCCAGCCCACATGTGATCACAGCCCAAGCAGAACCCCTACATTTACTGTGAGAGGAGGAATACATAGTCTACTTACTGTATGTACATACAGTAGGCTACGTACTGCTACATAGGCTACTTACTGTATGGATATTACTGTATGTACATAGGCTACTTACTCTATGGATATTACTGTATGTACATAGGCTACTTACTGCTTTATAGGCTACTTACTGTATGCATATGACTGTATGTACATAGGCTACTTACTGTGTGTACATAGCCTATATGACTACGCATATTTTTCACATATCATCAGAAATGTAGTCACCACAGGTGACAGGCTACAGAATAGAACAGAACAATAGTACTGAGGCATTGCCAGACCTGTGTGCTGGACTAAATCGTACATGCTAATACCGCTGGGCACCCCATCTTCCTCTCACCTGCACCCTCGCACCGCCACTAGTCGCCTGTCTACGGCTTATTGTAATTCAGCGCCCCTCCTCCCGACATCCTCCCCTCGCTATGACAGCAGGCTGTGTGGCCGTCTGGGCGTCCACACTCTCATGTCAATGAGCCGCACGCATCGGCCGACATCGTCAGTGAACAAGCTCACTGTGTCTTCATTCCTCCTACCTTAAAACACAAAGTCTACTGCTATGGCACTGATGTTTGATAATATTTCAAAAACACACACACACACACACACACACACATATGGAAGTGTGTGTGTGTGGTGGGAAGGGGGGGATTTAAAGGGATAGTCATTGTGGAGAAAGCTTGTTTTATATTTGAACTCAATCGAAACAAAAACACCTCTCTCTAGGGGGCATTGAAGGCAATGCATTAGTAACATATTGTATTGCCAAGGTTATAGGACAGTGTTGTGTGGTGCGGTCTGCACCACTGTGTTTATGTTCCCATTTACAGGGATGACCAGGGCTGTATAGAAAATGGCATAGTATAATACATGGTGGAAAACTACCTCTATACATTTTTGGCAATTTGGCATATCATTCTCCCAATGCTGTTTTCCAGCAATTCTGGCGATGGCGATTATGAAAGATACATTGTAGACATGATTAGTATGTTTATGTGCTCATGTGCTATCTTATTTTCACAGCTCTGAATAGGCGGTTGGCATTCTGTTCACTCCGTTTCCTGGCGCTGGAATAATTAGCATCATTTGGAGAATATTGTCAATGAATTTTCAATTGCATCCTGGAATGAATGTGTGAGTGAAGGGAAGCAAAGGATGACAGACAAAAGATGGATAGAGAAGAAAGACAAGAAAAACATAACACAGGATATTAGTTACAATGTAGTTTGAATGATCCAGTTTGTCATTATTTGGAGGCAAATTGGGAGGATGATGGCAGTGTATCTGGTGAAATCACAAACCGGACTCGTGGACAGGGAGCACACATTGCTGGCATGCATGGACACAAACACACACACACACACACATGCACACACACACACACACACACACACATTTATGCACACATAACAACGACTCCGAATCTCATGGCAGATTTCACACATTTCATAACACGTTATCTTCAACAGGACAAGGCCCCATGTGGAGGTTTAAGCTGTTTTCCCCTCCTTGCTCTTTCACACAAACACATGGGGCAATATTCATGATATCTTAATGTAAATGTACATTACTGCCATTGTGCATGAAGTGCTAGTAAACTGTCTGGTTAATTAAATTCCTTCCTTCCTTCAGTATACATTGTTGGTGTTTAATATACAGTATATTCAAGCTAATACCTGCCAATATCACACATTGCACTTCTCTGTACAGTTAGTGTATAATTAGTTTGTGTCTAAACTGATGCGCCAGATAGATTTTTACACAACCATACGGGAAGCCGCACATTGAAACTGCAGGTGATGAACTGACTGATTGCCTATCACCATTGATTAACGTCACACAATCCTAAACTTCGTACGTAGCTGTCAGTACGATGCTGATTGGTCAGAACCACTGTGGTTCGAACTAAAGCACAATGATTTGTTGTCCAGGCTGATATCTCGGTCCGAGCTATCTGAACTGAAGCTTGAGATATCAGGCTGATATCACAAGACTGTTTATCCTGCTCCAGTCTGTGATTTCCATGTGTTCCATGTTTGTGTTCCATCTTCCAGTCCTGGTTTTCTGTCTTACTCATTGCTTTGTGTGAGTGATTGGATTATTGTTTTCACCTGTTGATTGATTGGATTATTGTTTTCAGATGTTCTCCCCTGTATTTAAGCCCTGTGCGCCTGCTAATTTGTTCCTTGTTGTGTTCTAACTGTTTCATCTGTGTCTTCATCCTGATTGCTGCGTAGTCCTCTTGCACCTCTGCATGTGTGATGCAACGTGGCCTCAAGAATATATCTGCACCCCTGTCTATGAACCTGCTTGCTATTGGACCCTACAGCTATATCCATTGCAGCCACACTGAAAAATATTTTGCACAGAGTTTATGCCATGGAACAATTAAATTGCACTAATGATTATTTGTGTGTGTGTGTGTGTGTGTGATGCATTAAAGATCAGAGGGCAAGTGATAATAGAGGAGAGGAGCATGCTATGTCTGGTCGCATACGCATCCATCTTAGAGACAGGAGGTGCGATTAACATGGACACCTGCTCTGGGCCCCGGCATAATGATTCACACTCCCCTTATCCAACTCCCCATCCCAATTTTCTCTCTTTTCGCTTCATCTTTACGTCTCTCCGTCTTTGTATCCACGGCTGTCTGCCTCTGCCTGTTGGTCTCGCCAAGCAATGTCACAATGTCCTGACAACAGATGCAGCATGCTGCACTATTTCTCAGATGACAAACGACCGTAGGATAAAGGAGTACAAAGATGAGAAGTACATGAGACAGACGATAGGTAGAAATGCATTTGTCACCTCAGGGTGAGCAGAAATGTAGAAAAGAATATTGTGAAGTGGTGTTTATGTGTCAGCACGGTGTCAATCATAATACAGACAACACGTTGCCTGAAAGCTGAAGCCTTAACAAGCATGGAGGTGTCTAATTACTGGGTCATGTGTACATGCATCAGCCTAACGTGAGTGGAGGAGATCTGTGTGTGTAATGTGTGTAGTTATGTGAAAGAATAGTGACCCTAGCCCAAACGCTAGTGCAATTATAGTTTTGCTTAAAGCGATGTTGAACATTTATTAAACCCTCAACTCTGGAAACAGAGCTAACATCTGCAGGACTACATACGGTAGTATGAAGTATGGAAGCTATAAGAGACGGCTAGAAGGCGTCGGTGTTGCTGTATTGTCATCCTTCTGGTCTTATTGGTTTCATGTCAGCGCAACTGCACCTTGTTCAGGGAGAGGTCAAAGAACAGGAAGATGCAATTGAACAAGTCAAGTTTTTTCATGTAGTTATTTTACGGGTGTTTCATTCCTCAAGATGTCTCATCAAAGGACTTTATAAACCCACAATACATTAACCAACAACTGGAAAAAGAGGGTGGGCAAGTGTGTTTAGTCTAATCTGTTTAGTTTGACAGCATTACGTATTGGCTTCAGGTTCCTGTTCCCTCAAGGTGAAAAATATCACCATTAAGAGTCTGGATTAAAGTTTTCCAATAGTGCAAAGTGGTTGACATTAACTCCAGAGACCCTGCAATATTCCTCATGCTGTTGCACAAATAATCATTCTCTCCTTGAAACAAGCCCTCGGCCATGAAACACATCTATTCACAGCTGACATCTGATTGTATAGCACTCCTGCTCAAGCCTAATTAGTTTCTTAAGAGTTCAAAGTTAAAAAGGCCACGTCAATAAGGGCTTTGTGCTTTCAATATGCCTCCAGCTACAGTATTTCATTCCAGGGAGAAGAATTTCCATCTAAAAGCTGTCACTACATCAAAACATTTATCCCAAGTGTAATGGAAATGTGTAGATTCTCCCAGTCAAATATCCTGCTGAAGATCTTATCAACCAAATAAAATAGGTTTTAGTGGACATACTAACCATTTTCAGATATCCAAGAAAACCTTAAAGATGTGGAAAGCTGTTTTGTGCACATAAGCTCAATTAAAAAAATATTACTGAATGACTTTAGTTAATTAATCATGCAATAAAGGTCCTGCTAAGTGTATGATTCATTGACCTTGAGCTAATTTCCTTTAGTGAAATAACACAGATGTCAGAAATGGCCCTGAGTCATATTAAGTAATCAATACACATGCAGTAATTGATTCCTCGCAGACAAATACAAGCAATATGTACAGTCACCACCTGAATAAATGCAAATTATGAGAATAATTAAATCATTCAGCATGGCACCAGGAAGGATTGTATTGCCATGCATTCTTGTAACAATAGGTTTATGTGCTCATGCAACTGTACTTGTCCTCACGCCCAATTACTAAATAGAGCCTTTCCAGATGAACAAACGCAACATGTTTCAATTATGTGCTTTCATTGAGAGAGTGTACAGGAGTTTCTGTGCAATAATAATAATAATACATTTTATTTTGAAGACGCCTTTATATGTAATGTAAGGACAACTTACATTTTAAATGTACAAATATATAGACACATAATATAAACCTTTTGACTAAGACAGGTGCATATAAGATACAATACAAATAAATAAAAAGTGTGAAAAATAAATGTGAAATAATACAAACTTGGTGGGCTGGGGATGAGGGAGAGAAGTGAAAATGGAACGACCACAGGGAACAACAGGTTCAATGTGAAAAGTCAAGTTATGAGGAGTTTAGCAAATGAGGTCAGTAGCATGTCTTATGTGTGAATAGTTAGCTGCCTGATGACGTTACAATAAATTAGTGTGTCTATTCTAGAGGTTCAGTAGGATAAGGATGTAATGTTTCAACCAACCAGGGCTTATCTATATAATACTGTATGCACAGACAAAAAATATGTAAAAATGTATTTCCATCACAAGGTACAATTATATAAAGGTACCTTGTCATACATTGACATTTATATTACAGAAGAATATAACATCTGCGGATAGAGTCATAATGACTATACCGTTAATGTCATATTTACTTTGTCATTTCAAATATGCCACCATGAAATGTTTTCCTTTCCCAAATCTTTGTTATTTTCATTATAAAAAGTGTATTTTGACTTTATTTCGTCAATTTTTTACTTTGTAAATTAACTACAAATAATGTTACGCTCCCTTCATTTATTTAAAAATTTGGTTATTTTTGTTTGTTGTAAGGGTATTATGTACTGTAGGTTATTGGGATTTAGTACCTAGAATGCATGTATTTTGTATGATAATGTTTTTTAGGTGGACCCCAGGAAGAATATCAATCAATCAATCAATCAATCTTTATTTATATAGCACTTTTCATACAAATTCATGTAACACAAAGTGCTTCAC
>JAODTR010021918.1:4037-24312 GCA_025399935.1 Amblyopsis rosae
GCTCTCTCGGGTGGGCGGGGGGTGGTGTGTGTGCGTGACCCCCCCCCCCCCCCCCCCTCTTTCCCCCCGACACACACACACACACACAGCAGGCCGAGTCTGTCACGTGTAAGCGCTACAGTACCTCATTCACATCGTTTTAAAAATGAATATGTAACAGTGAGGGTATCATCATGCGACGGGTGTGCTAATTATGCCTCTCCGGGTGGCCCCGCACGCCCCCCACCCTGGCCTCTGTTGACTCGATCCCGAGCTGAAATGTCAGCGCCGAGTCCCCCCTCGCCGCCTGTGTGGAGACGGAGGGCTGATTAGCTCATCACGTGTAGTGGAGAGCAGACGGCCGCGGTGATGATCGCCCCCGAGTGCGGCGAGGCGGCCTGATTATTGAGGAGCAGCGCCGTTAATATTTCGCCATTATCCCCGCGTGTTCCCTTGTCTGTTGTGTGTTTTGGCGCACTGTGGCCTTGCCCAGTGCATTGGAGGTGAGAGACTCATCTGTAGACGGAGGGCATGTCTCCTTGAAATTGCTCTTGACGGAGCATCTGCCCCTGTGAAGAGATGCTCCAACCAGTAGCTACACAGTATATGGAAGGCCACTGACCTTTTGACAGTTCCCTGGGACATGTCGTAACCTGCCTCACGCCATTTTATAGTTCTCCTACAAACAGTTTGACCCGCTGAAAGCTCCGTCAAAACCCCAGGAGCGTCGTTCCCGCAGCCTATAGTCTACAATGACAGCAGCTACTTTTTTAAAACACCACCCTCCCACCAGACTGTGTGTCTAACTTAAGTCTGCTTATGCCTCATTACACACAAAGGCTAAAGTGTCAATGGCCTCATGTTGCAGGGAGAAGGGTTATTATGATTACCACCCCGAGAGGTTGATCACAGGCTTCATCACAGCCTGGATATGTCTGTGTGACCTGTCTCAAGAGCTGCCAAGAGCCCCTCTGAAGATCAGCAGGGTGTTGTAAGGCTATAATACTTGTTTACCGTATATGTGCGTGTTGGCTTCTGTAGTTCAAACATTGTTTTAAAGCTGCTGTAGGTACAGTGGGATTTGAGAGTTGTACTGAGAGCAATAGCTAACAAAGAATGAGAGCAAGATTTTCTAACAACACAACTTAAAAACTCATCCATAACCACCTCCTCCGCTCTCTCCCCTCTGTTGACAAACCCAGACGTTCGGATAGCGATACTGTCGATTTCCATTGGCTGTTGGCATTGTCACTAAAGTATTTATCTGTAATTTCCAGAGCGACACTTGTGCAGTGCTTTATTTACACATTTTATTTTAAGCGGTAACTGAAGCCTACTCATTTAACAAATTTACAAGGCCTGTAAACAGTCTGTCGTTTAGTTTTCCAATTAATTCCTCATTCTAAGTTTAACGTCAGACTTGGTCATTGAGTTACGTAGTTGGTCGTTGTGCATGTCAATCAAAATACCTCTCTTGTCAAGTAGGCGGGTCTTGACGCCGTTAGCTGAAGGCTAGCTCTGCGAGACTACCTCTTGACAAACTGTAGCTGTGCGGGTGCATTCATGTGATTGACAGGCAATGTATATTCGCCAGACCAATTAGGAAAGAGGCCCTGATTCGTCACAAATCCTAGGGTGTGGTGACCAATCTAAATGACTTGTACAGGCAGGAGCAATCGAGCTAGTATTTCATTCACTGATAGGCTGGCTCTGCGAGACTACCCGTAAGCTTTTTCGTAAAGTCTGGGACACAGCGCTGGCTAACTGCGTTAAGATCTGCTTTCTTGAGAGGAGAGGCCTTTTGATTGACATGCACATCAACCAACTACGTAACTCAGTGACAAAGTCGGACATTAAACATTTACAGAGGAATCTGTTGAGAAACGTACTAACACGACTCTGGCTGTTTTCAGTTATTGTTCTGTTAGATAAGTGGGATGCTGTTTGTGCTTTAATGTAACAACTAAATTAGTAAATAAACTGGGCTACTGCACTAGCGTGGCACCAGAATTATTTTCCTGTCAGTATTTATAAGTAGATAAAACCCACTACAAGTGGTTGGCCAATTCATTGAATGAAAGATGAGTAAAAACGATGATGCTTAATTCAGACCAGCTTCGTCTTGTCAATCTTTACAGAGACAGTGGTATTTTTGTATTATATAATGTAAAAGAAGACTACTTCATAAGCTGCTGGCCAGCGCAGACGTGGGAAAAAGCCTGGGCTCTTCAGGCCACCTTTACAGTCCCGTTTACAGAGCAGATGCCCTTTCCCAAAGTGAATTACAACCAGTACATTTGTCAACAGATTAACAGGCCATACATCAGTTATCATATCATATCAAACAACATTCTGTTAGACTAACGACAGCATCGTAATCATTCACTTTTCAAAGATGATTGCTAATGAATAAGTACTTAATTTCTCAGAGCAGCAAGAGAGTAATTTTTTTTATTAGATTTATTTATTTTGTAGAGGGAAGATTAAAGGATAGTCAGAAGACCTCAGATAAAGTGAGTGCTATGACCCACATGCTGTAACAAAGTCACTTGTAGAGGAGGAGGTACCGAGGTACCGAATCTCTGTCTCGCAAACATCCATGACAACCACCGCCCCCCAGTGCTGTCATGTGTCCCAGGAGTGTTGCCTGCCTGCGTGCGTGCGTGCGTGCGTGCGTGCGTGCGTGCGCACACACAAACACACACACACACACACACACACACACACACACACACACACACACAGAGCGGACAGCAACAGGTGATAATCTATCAATATTGCATCGCATTACATATCATACCCACACATTGTAACGATCTCCCAAACGTTTGAACTGGGTCACTTTCAGCATACGTTTCTGCTCCTTCTGGTCAATATGGCACTACTCCCATTGAGATGAATTTTCTTGTTTAAGCAATTTACATACTTTTTAATCAATAGATTACCAAATTTTGTCATTCCACCATTGTCTTTTCCTGTTTGTTATTTATTTTTACAAAATAATTGTGGAAATATGACTATGCATACGTTAACTGCTGACTGGCCTCTACAGTCATTGTGGCGTTTAGAGTATAATAATACATATTTTTAAGAGCATAGGCTACACACATTATTAACATTATAAAATGCTTTCAAAATTACAGTAATATTGTTATCGTGATTATTTCTGGGACAATAAATCGACAAAAAAAACAAAAATAGTTATTGTGACAGCCAGGCCTTTAACCTGGCCTAATGCGTTCACCTTTGGAGTGAATTCTCAAAGACCTTCCATTCTTTTGAGCTTCTTTTGCCAATATTTGACAATTAAGAAGAAAAACACATTGAATTCTGTATGATGCATAAGTCAGCCCTGAAGAATTTCGCAATTTCCTTGCTTTGTGTTCAGTTGAGAACTGCAAGGTTGTGACTTCCACTGTATCTGCGTCACGTAGTGAATTCCGTCCGCTTTGGGCTTTGTGACCCTCGCTGTGAGACGCGTCCGTTCCCGACTTAAATGTCTGTAGCCCTGTGAATTGTTTGAGCGGCGGAGCCAATTATCCCGCTCAGAGCAGACGCTTGATGCTTATTGAGGGCTTATTAACGAGTCACTCCAAATACATACCGCATAGCAATGCAGGTTGCTGTTTGTTAGACCTGTTTATGTGTCTCAGCCTGTGAGCCCCTAAGTGTCTCCACAGCGTCAAAGTGACGACTCTCTCCTCGGAAAGCACAAATGCTGAAGGCGGCTGTCTCCTAATTACAACCATATCATTGATTAATTGAGGAAATGGCATGCGATGTCTCGCCGCGTTGTTGCATAATGAGCTTGTTTGCTCACGGTAATGTTTACCGCGCAAGTTTGTTTTTCCGCGTCAAGCGGCCTGTTATTAATAACGGGCTTAAATGTTAATTACGTCCCACCATTTTTTAAGTGCTAGTGGGGGATTGGGGGGTGGGTGGGTGCAAGGGATTGTGTTGCAGCGTGTTGCGTTTTACTGTAATGCATTGGTGTGATGTACGCTCCTTCCCCCTCATGTTTGTGGCCTGCATAGCGGGTCACACCAGGATATTTGTAACCGGTTGTCAAGGAGACCACCCTTCTGTTTGGCCAGAGAATGCCTCGGCCCCGTGCTCCATTGTCTTATAGCCTACAGTCGGCATTGTGCTGCGGGAATGTGATCCACCGTTAGGAATACGCAATCGCTATTCCCTCGTGCGTTTTCTCCTGAGCAGCCTGCCGACTGCCTGGGATGACCACCGGGGTCCAGATGGCCCCAGAGGCGGGGTCACGGGGGACAGTGCATGCAGCACGTGCACGCACGCGCACACACACATGCGCGCACGCATACATACGCACACACATACACACACACACATACGCACACACACACGCGCACACACACACAATACACCTACGTCCAATGTGAGCAGTGGCCTTTCCCTGCTAGTTGTTCTCACACATTAATTCTTATAATGGCTCCCTCGCTCCCTTCCTCTTTCATCGACCTAACACCAAGACCCCCCCACCCCCCGTGGTCTGGACCTCTCCTGCCCCGCTCTCTCTCTCTCTCTTGACTCGCCCAACGACCTAATGCCCTCTGTTCTTTTGAGCCTCATTGTTTAGAGAGAAGATGGAGGGGGGGGGGGGGGATGAGGGGGAGAGAGAGAGAGAGAGAGAGAGAGAGAGAGAGAGAGAGAGAGAGAGAGAGGATGAGAGAGAGAGGGTGAGAGAGGGAGAGAGAGAGAGAGAAAGGGAGAGAGCGGGAGGAAGAGAGGGAGGGGGAAGAGGGGAAGAGAGGGAGAGGATGAGAGAGGGTATTTTCAGGACGTGTGAACATGCTTAGAGGTCTAATATGGCTGCTGGTGACTAACGGACAGTGGCTTCCCTCCCTTTAACAAGGGTGGCAGCAGCAGGATATGTGTTTTTACTGTGTTAGCTGCATTTAGCTGTACAGTTGCTGTGTAAGAGCGCCACATGTGTCTGTTGCACACGTCCATCTCAAATGGCTGCACAGGTCACATGACCTGACACGCCACATGTGTCTGTTGCACACGTCCATCCAGGGAGCCTTCCATTGAAACGGTTTATAAAGGGGAGGAGCTTTCAAAACAGTACTTGGCAGGTGATTGGACGAACCTGTGACCCAGCAGAGCCTGTTGTTAAATCCACTTCTGCAGTAGAAAAGTCGGGAGAAGAGTGAAAACATATCTTCCATTGAGACAAGCCTTTGCTCTTATATATGTTCTAATAAAACTGATGCTATATTGCATCACCTACGTTAACCTCTGTAGGGCAGGCCATTGACGTTTTTGACTCAAGTTGTTTTCAAGTCGCCTTCGTCACACCTAAGCCACGCCCATATAGCTAACAGCATGACGCTGTTTAGCCACATGCTAGGTTTACCGGCCTGAAACACGACAACTTCCAAGCTCTCCAGACTGATTCTGGAAGCAGAGTCAAACTAAAGGCCGCAGCCACAAACTGCTGAGTGTATTTTGTTTCTATATTTTGTAGTAAAAATCATGGCACCTGTCATTTAAAAGTGGGGAGAGAAAAGGTTGATGTTCAGCTTCAACGCTGTAAGTCACAAACAAGCACACGTTGATTTCAGTTTGTTTCTCTGGCAATTTCATTGAAACGGCTGTGATGTTAGTAGGCTATGATATCAGTAGGCTGTGATGTTAGTAGGCTGTGATATCAGTAGGCTAACATACATTTCCAAATATATGGCTGCACAGGGCCCGATAAGGCTGATAAGTGTGATTATATCACCAGGAGGTCTGTATTTAATCTTACCCTTTTAATTAGAGAACTGATTGCATTAATGTAGAGTAGTTCTTTGTGAATAACTCTACAATAACTTTGTTTTTAGAGAAGTATGGTAACTTTTTTTTCTATTTTTAGACATGTTATAGCGCACACACACACACACACACACACACACACACACACGTAAATAGTGACAGATGTTGTTGAATCGATGCCTGGGCACTATAACATGCACTGCTGTAAACCAACGGCCAGACGCGACAATTCGATTTAATGCACGCCGGCTGTTTTATTTTAATTTCGATCTCCGGTACTCCAGCAGCACCCAGACTCGTATTATTGAGCTGAGCAGGTCTTTGAATCGGACCCCTCCTTTAATAAAGCCACGCAAATGGAATGCAGCGGGGCGCTGTGGGGGCAGCGGGGTTGAATGAATAGCGCAGCGCGTAATGCAGGGAGCATCGATTCAGCTCCTGCTTCACCCTCATCCATAAATAACCGGCCCTGCGCGCCACGCGGCCTGGAGACTGTCACCAGCGAGCTGTCAGCTGCTACTCAGAGCGGAGACAGTCGGTTGGGGGGGCCGAGCCCCGACTCTGCATTGGTAAAACGTCACGAGGGGGAGGGGGCTAAACATGTGGAGCTCTGTGGTGGCTTGGGTCCGCTTACCTCTCCATAACCTCAGACAGGAGGTTCTCACGTCTGCTATCACCGTGCTCTGGTGTCCATGGCCGTACTAACTAGCGTGATTTCGTAGTAGGCCTATGTCTGGATTCTCACAGTGTGGCTTTTCTGAGTGTTTAACTGAAGCCATTTTAACCCTGCAGCACTCAGTTTCACTCAGACACTCCGGTGTAAATATAATAATCACGATTAATTTGGTAAATATTGAATTCAAGGTTATTTAACACGATAGGGCTGAACGATTTTGGGAAAAAAATCAAATTGCGGACAGATATTTCGATTTTTATTTGCGATCATTTTTTTAAGTCAGTATTTAAGTTAAATATGTAACATTTAAAAAATGTCAGTCCATGCAATTTTTGATTATTTTTTAGATGTGCTCAAGCACACCTAAATTACATTTCAGCATCCCTAAAATAAGTGAAAATAAATATTATTTTCTGAAATCATTTTTAGCCACTTTAAGCTCTCTAACGTTACATTTTCAAACTTGGCTTGCCTGGTAGAGATTGAACCAAGGTATTACCACTGTTCATTGTTAGTGTATTGTTATTAACATTGTTATACAGTGAAATTTGTGATTTAGGAGGCACTCTGTGTTGTGAGCTCTGATTTAGCTCCGCCTGAGATTGTAACATTCTCATTGCCGTGAAGCATGTCCGACTACGGTACCGACTGGAGTTACATTCCCCGTTCGCATTTGGCATCCAGCCACTGACGCTAAGATCTGTTTCCAGCAGCCATGCCTTCCTTCCTCGACCTTCCTGTCCTCTGTCCTCCAGCCTATCTGATCTTCCCGTCTGGCCGCTCCAGCTCCCAAAGCCCCGAGGCGGGTCACTTGTGCCTCTGCTCGGCCAGTCTGGGAAGTGTAGCGTCTCCTCCCCGTGAAGTCACAAGTCGGCTGCCGCCGTCGTACTTGTTACTTGTCGTAACGACGGTTTGTCGTTGTCTGAACACACGCCCGACCCGGTTGGCATTCCACGCAGACGTCTTCAATGGCGACCTGCCAACAACGGTGTGTTTTTGTTTTGTGTTTTCAACGCGCGCCAAAATTCCGGCGTGTCATTCAAAGGCGGTATTCTCTGTACATGGAATTGTCAAACGTCTTGTGATATTGCTTTCCGTTCAGTTTCCGTGGCCCCTGTGGGCCTTTTTCTGTCAGCGCGTTTCATTATATCCCCTCCCTGCTGGTGTTTTTGATGCCAGGGCTGAGCCATCGCTCACCCAGCAGGGCTTTGACTGATTTCGGTGTGAATTCTGTCTACACGGCTGCCGCAATCTCACCAAACAAAAGCACAAAGCGCGTCATCTGGCTTTGTATAAAATAAATAAACAAAGGGGGGATTTCATCATTGTTGTCACCTGGATGTGCCGTGTTTCTATGAGACGTGCGAATGTAGTCCTCCGCTGTCAACGAACACGCGTGCGAGACTACAATGGTGCTTAATTTAGATTTGCAGGTTAGTTACGATCCTGGTTTTACAATGACTAATGCTAGCATACGCGCTAGCACGCAATATTTCATGACTGTTTAATGTCTGCGGGGAAGATTTAAATGCATTTGGTGGGGAAAATGGTGGGAATAACTCAAAATAATGGCATCAGGTGTTCTAGCGGCCTGTGTGTGTGTGGTATACGGAGTGTGACAGTTCCCTCTGTTAGGTGTACTGACCAGTGGACTTTGGAAGACAGGAGTGGCTGTGAGATATCTACTGACCATCTGAAACAGACAGGGATGCACGCACGCACGCACGCACGCACGCAGGCGCACACACACACACACACGCAGGGACACACGCAGGGACACACACACGCAGGGACACACACACAGGGACACACACACACACACACACACACACTCGCAGGGACACAGACACACATGCACAGGGACACACACACGCACAGGGACACACACACGCACGCACACACACACAGGGACGCACACACACACACACAGGGACACACACACACACACACACACACACACACGTGCGTTTGAGTTGTTTCCTGCACACGTCTTGGGGCGGTATTGATGCTGTATTGATGTGCTGGCTGGCCCTCCCTCTAAGGCCCGTCACACTGGTTAGTGTGTGACAACTGTCACCTGCTTTGTGATTGGCCCTCTTGTTCCTTAGAGATGGAATGTGTGTGTGAGAGAATGTGTGTGTGTGTGTGTGAGAGAGACACTTAAACTGTGCATGTTACATGTTGATATTTACTTATTTTAGTTTCTTACTCTATGGCCTGTATGTGTCCCACTGTAGCTCCTCCTTATTTGACTCACTTCCTGGTAATAAACCCGTTTACCCTCCGATCTCCCCCCAATGCTCTGTGATGTGGCGTAGAGGAGCAAGAGCAACAATAACCCAACAGCATTTGTGCTTTCCCTTTTTATATTTCTGCAGCCAGAATAAACGGCCGAAGTCCAACGATCGAACGAGTCACGCTCATTCCATCGAAACACAACTGATTACATGTAAGAGCTTTTATGCTGTTTTGTGCAGCTTAGCTGCTTTTCCAGCTTGAACCTGAGCAGAACTAACAAGCAATCAAACACCTGTGTCAATGCTCAGGTGACATGCAGTACAATAGCCCTGCCAGACTGTTTTATTACGTTCCACGCAAACGCTTCCCAGATCAAATGGGAATGAATATTACTATACTGAACTGTGTGTACAGTAAAACCTAGTATAGGACCTAGATTAGCACCTTGGAGACAGAGAGATTCACCACACTGCTACCCTGCAGGGGTTAGTGCTAACCTGTAAGCCAGTAAATGACATTTAACCAGCGTGAGGCCAACACAACATCCTTCCATAGTTGGGGCTCGGGGAGATGGGAAGTGCCACCACGCACAGGCTTCCCGCCGTCCAAGCCTCCTGCTCCGCATGTCTATTTCCGGGCGCTTGGCTTTTATAAACATGAGGCGGACTTCTTAATCCCCCCCCGGGGGGGTCGAGACGCCGCGGCGGAGGGCCCGCTTCTCCTCGGCTCAGGGGGCCCGCGCTGATTGGCCAGCCGAATGGAGAAGAGGGATCTAATAAGATTGGCGCTGCCCTTTCATGTGCGTTTGCTCTCGTTTCCATAGCGCGGCTCGGTGGGGTCCCGTCTATAAGTGTGTATATCTATCAGTGCTGCGAATGCACCCCGCCCCACCCCCCCCTCACCAATGCCGCCACGGACGAGTGCTTAAAAGCGGCTCAGGAATCCGACTGTGATCGCAGGGACTTTGTGTTTAAGTGCGCGCACGAGCGATCCGCGGTAATGAGCAGCTCTCACTCTTGCAGACTTGGCCACGGTTTACAAAACGAAACACAGGAAGGCACTGTAAGGAAGTAAAAGCTGCCAGTCGTGCCCAACAGTAAGGGAAACTTGACCAGAATAGCAAAGCCATTTTGATTACTGATGGAAATGGTCACATTAAGTCTTTTAAATTGCTTCCTACCTTCCTCTCAGAGGCAACAAGTCACGCAGCCTAATCCCGTCACACATCATTTGATTTACACCTATGCTATGATCTTTTATTCAGAAGACGTACTGGGTTGATTGATTTTTACTTCATGGATTTAACAACATGATTATGTAAATGTGTAGCTAAAATGTACATATCTAGGCCTTCTTTATACGCATCTTCTCACAACAGCATGTAGCCTATCATGAATATGTAAGTGTTCTTTACAGATTGTGGTCCATCCATGTTAAGACATTTAGTTTGCTAAATATTTGATGACTCCAAGATTGTAAGGGGATGCATAACAATATTTCTTCCCTGAAGAGGCACTGAAATGAATCCTTCAAATAGGCCTATATACGACATAACAAAATTATATAAGAGCCCGTTGGTGCAGACGTTTGATTTCTTTTGCGGAATCACAATTCCAGGGATAAGGAGACCACATAAACATTGTGCAATTGTCTATTCAGCCTGATTATGCAATCGCTTGGTGGGTCATACTACAATTAACAGACTAAATGACACCGGCAAGATGGTTAGCAGGGAATGTGCACGTTTGCAACCGCTAAGAGTTGTGGGAAAATTAGCAAACATTCTCAAACATTTTAATTTGCTTTGAGTTCACGGAAAACATTCACACACTGTCAGAGGAGGGAATTCTCGGGGAACAAACAAACCAAGGTTTCCAGTTTAAACCAGTTTACACAAAACGTTCAGATTTACAGTTTAAAGAAAGGGTGTTCATTTTTCTTCCTTTCGATTTCACTGCCTTGGGGGTTTTGTGGCCACAGAGTGTGTGAGTGCGATTCCACTCAACGCATACAGTACACATACAGGTGGTTACACACACACTTTATATCGACGCCTATGTATCTCTTAGCCCCCCGCCCCACACACACACACGCAGTGTATTCCGCTACCCAGCCGGAGCACGACAATCGGGAAACCAATCTGTACTAAACTTCTCTATCCACCCTCCCCCCTTCTCTCTCTCTCTCTCTTCTCCTCTTCCCCTGCCTTTTCCTGGCCTGCTGTAGCAGATCCCCATGGCGACAGCCCCCCTGACAGACATCCAGACACTGTCTCTCCTTTCTACAGAAGAGGGGATAAAAGCTGTTTTTTATTATTCTTTCTGTGTCACCCGCTGCAGCGACAGTCTTTCTTCTCTGGCGCTGGCATGCGGGCAATGTACTGGAAGTGCGTGCGTGCGTGCGTGTGTGTGTGTGTGCGTGCGTGACAGACAGACACTGCCGACTAAACCCCCCCGCCCGTGTCCCAGCTGAGGCTGTGAGCGCCAAGGCTCTGCGCTGTTGCCACGGCGCCTGGGATAGGAGCGCCGCCGGTTGTGCCAGCAACAATGTTTGGCATACAGACACACGCACGCACGCACGCACGCACGCACACACACACACACCCAGACACACACCAACACGCGCGCGCACACACACACACACAGACATGCCTGCATGCGCACACACACATACGCGTGCACACACACACGCGCATGCACATACGCACGCACGCACGCAGGCACACACACACACACACACACACACACACACACAGACTAAGTTATGTATAAATGAAAACGACAGGTATGTCACATGAAGATGTGTGTGTGTGTGTGTGTGCGTTATAATAATACAAAGTTCCACTGCTCTCGTTTCCTCAAGATAATAGCATGCTGATTGGATGGCAGGCTCTTCTGGCCAGCCTGTGGTGCAATGGCTGTGCGGCCTAACAATTGAAGATTGTACCATCAGTTTAATTTCCCTCTTTCCCTCTCTCTCTCTCTCTCTCTCTCCCTCCATCTGTCTCTCTGCCTCTCTTCCTCTCCACCTCTCTCTCTCTCTGCCTTTCTGCCTCTCTCCCTCTCTTCACCTCTCTCTCTCTGAACTGTGTGAGGGCAATATATATTAATATTGTCATAATATTATAAAATATTTTATTATTTTGTTTAATAGCTCTGAGAGTGTGGACCTGCGTGCGTGAACAACACACACCAGTGATAGCTGCTATCCATTATTCCCGCCCAACCATTAATTGAGATGAGGTCGTATATTAATTAACGGTTGGAGGAAAAATCGATACAGCATAGTATCGAGATATTTCCCATGGCAATAATGTATCGATACACGGACGTTAAGTATCGATCTATGATTTTATAAATTGCACATGAGAATTTTACTTGATGTATACATTATTTATTACATGTTTATGTCAGTTTGACGATCACATTTAGCAGCAATACATTTATTTGAGATGAACAAACAATTGTTGACAAAGTTTTCATCTGGGGACATAATTTGAAGTTGAAAAAAAGTTATAAATTGCAATAATATCGTATCGCAACATAAGTATCGCGATAATATCGTATCGTGAGGCCTCCGGTGATTCCCACCGCCCATATTAATGTAGCAGGCAGTGGGAGGGGCCTCATTCCAGACGCACCGTAAACCCGCATCCAGACACGCCCCACAATCAAGTGCCCCCCACCCAGCCCCCCTAACCCTCTCACGAAACATCAGGTTACCTGCTGGTGATTGGAGATCTACAGCAACGTGCGCGTGTGATTGGTTAAAATTGGGACGTGTCTGACGTGTCTTGTACGCACAGAAGGCCACAGAGAACATTTTATTTTCTTCTTCAGGGCTTTTGATTTACGGTTAGCTGGCGAGTTGTAATGACAATATAATGGAATTAGAAAGAGAGTGAATGTGCGTGTGTGTGTGTGTGTGTGTGGGGGGGTCACTACACCTTTATAACTGATTGGAAGTGATTCAGAACGATGCCGTCAAGACAAATGTGACGTCTGGCGAGCTGGCACACGCTCCAGCAGCCATCACAAGAGGGTGAATGAAGCAAAATGGGGTGAATAGCGGGTGAGTTCCTTGCGTCTCCCTAACACGGAAATGAATTAGCGCGGCTGCAAATGTGGTAAAGGGCGAGAGGAAGGGAGCGATTTGGGGACAAATTAGGCAGGAATAGCGCACGACAGCTGCTCCCCGATAACCCAGCGACAGCGTGCCGCGGCTAAGAAATGATCAGTGACATCAGAGACATTCAAGCCGTTGCAGTGAATCAGTGTTGATTAATGAGAGACGGCGATGAATCATGCCTTTCATTGAAACACACACACACACACACACACAAAATAGTCGGTCTGTGAATGGGAACACAAAGAAAGTGGGCAGACCACACCACACAACACTATCCCAGCCTTGGTAATGAGGGACCGCTCTCTATCTCTCTCTCTCTCTCTCTCTCTGAGGGAGCACCCTACCTAGCCTTGCAAGGCCAACCCGATCTCCCGAGCGTGGTCCAGGTTTGCTGACGGTGAAAAACGACCAGATGGTTCATCCAATCAGCTGCTAAGTATTGTTTGAAAGTGCCTGTCCTCTTACAAATGGTTTGAATAAACGGCTCCCAGATGGACGTGCGACTAACAATCCATCTGGCACACCAGGTTAGGTTTAATGTCATCTCACTGTCTCCTATTTACCATATTTCCGTAATTCAATCTCTCCCTTCCTCCCATCCACTCAGTATTCCCCTATTCTGCTTTCATCTCCTGTCTGACCGTTCCTCTGCTCTTTGCCTTTAATCCTGCCATTTCTCCCGTATTTACCATTCCAGCCAACTCATCCTATCTTATCTTCTCTGTATTTATCCCCCTCCTCCTCCTCTTAATCTGCAGGTCTGTCTGATTCCCCGGGGCCCTTCTCGAGCTCGCCCACGCCGTCTATTCATCGCACAGTATTTACCTTCCCTTCCCCAGTTTGACTTGATTGTGATTTGATTTTCTTCACTTCCTTTTACTTTTTCATATTTCTGACTGGAAGTGTGTCACACACACACACACACACACACACACACAGGGCCTTACCTTGCAACCGGCGCGATGCGGGAACGCAAGTGTGTTTGCTAGTCTCAGACCGACGCAGTTGTCATTTTCCCGTCCAGCGCCCACGTTGTCTAAATAGCGTACGCACTTGTGCCCATTTGAGCGCCTGTGGGGGCGTGGCCCTACATGAGGTTGTCTAGTATAGCGCATTGCTATCTTGAGGCAGTGGAACATGATGCGTGTGCGATTGACCAGCTGCAACCTGGTCTAAAGTCAGCGCGAGGAGTCTTATAAATATAGCGTCACAGGTCCGTGTGTACACTCTGCTTTGTTACACATACAGCGACGTGCAGGAGCGCACAAATATGCAAATGATTAAAAATGAATGGAGTACAATGTGAAACGTCATTATAGTGTGTACCCACAGAAACACTTGTTAGGAATCTTGCTATTGCCCAGATAGTCTGCTGCAACACTTTCACGAACACGCCGGTAAAATATAAATCCGCCTATGATGCAAGCGCGCCTGGATTTTTAAAGAGAATGGGAGATGACACTCTGATTGGTTTGTCGTATGTTACGCCCAAAAAACACACTCATTAATAAGAGAGTAAGTCCATCCCTTTTGAACCATGCGCCCGGAGCACTGACCGTCTGTCTGCCGTTAAAATAGGATTGTTTTGGGCGACCCATCACAATATGCAAAGATATGTTTTACTTTACAGGAGAGAACAGCTAATTATTAATGGCGTACCGTTGCAGATGCGGTCCCACAGGCTGCGGTCCCTCCGCGTGTGTTCCTCTTTCCTTTTGTTTGTATTCTTTATTCGTAGTGTGTGCGCGCGCGTGCGAAAGTGTGTGTGGAAGTATTTAGTTTGGTCCGAGGAGCTGGTTGTGATGCTGGTGTGCTCGGTGTAACCTGCAGTACAGTAGCAGGCATGATCACGCATACATGTGTTAAAGGTGCAGTCAGCCGTCGCAAGCTAATTGTAAGCTAACACGCTGTTTGTCGAATTCACCAAATATCTCCTCGCGTTTCGCTATCTTACCGCTCTCTGTGAGTGTTGAACAAATAATCTGGTACTTCTACGCGGCCCTGACTCCATAAATAGGAACATAAACAAAGTGGCGAACGCCGCTCACAACAACAAAGCCGTAGCGCTACGCTGCGCTTCACAATGCGTTTCAGTGTGTGTGGAGGCGGGGCATTGCGGAGGGGTGTTTGATCTTTTAGCAAGGGCTCTCCAGAATACCAAACCCAAGTCATGTGATATCGTTTTTGTTTGGGCTGCACCTGCGCAGTGGGTAGAGCGGGGCGGCAGGCGATCGAGAAGCCGCTGCATTGAACTCCGCTAACTCCTGACCAAGGGTCGAGGTGTCCCTGAACGAGACGACTGACCCTACACTGCTCCTGGTGGCTGGATGGCGCTTTGCATGGCTGACACAACCATCGGTGTGTGAATAAGTGAATGTGAGCCTATACTGTAAAGTGCTTTGGGTGGTCCGTTTAAATGCAGTCCCTTATGCCCTCTGTTGGGAAGGGCGTCTGTAAGGACTGTCCAGGTAAACTGAGGCCCACACCGGGTCAGAACGTCCAGCTCGATGGGGGAGAACGTCCAGCTCGATTGGGGATAACATCCAGTTCGATGGGGGAGAACGTCCAGCTCGTTGGGGAACCAAGCCAGAGAGAGGCAGGACGGGGAATATGGCCCGCTGGTTTCCTGTAAGAAGCATTGAGTGATTACAACGGAAAGGCGAATTGGCTGTTTGCCGTCCATTGTCTCTCTCTCCCTCCTCCTCCCTCTCTCTCTATTTCTTTCTCTCTCTATTTCTCTTTTCTTTCTTTCTTTCTTTCTTTCTTTTCATTCTCTGTAGCTTCTCTTGCATGTGCTGTTCCAGGATGGAAGCTTCAGCATGAGTGGTCGTCTATGTGGGGAAAGGCTCCCAACATCACTGGGGAAATAACCAAAGTGAAGTTGTCACTATTCACACAATGTGAATGGTGAATTGACGTTGTTTCACGGTGTTCATCAAAGTGAACCAGCCCAGCTTCATTTGAACCCCAGCAGGGTACAATGCAATGCTTGATGTATAGTGTAGCTTCGCCCCATCTCAGAGCCTGACCCCACCCATTGCACAACATTGAAATACGCTAAAGCGTAGTCAAGGAGCTGAGTGAGTGGAGGGGCTGTAATTCAGCGAAAAGGTGTGGGACGCGGAACGGAGGTAAATGGCCTGCGTTAATATAGATCTTTTCCAACCAATCGTCCAGGCCCAGCTGGAGAAGAGCTGCACAGCATTGCCTCACATTCACCCACTCACACACACATTCACACACCGATGTGATGTCAGCCACGCAAAGCACTATCTAGGGTTTGGTATCGCTCACGTTTGCCGGGCCGGTACCTCGAATTCGGTACCAATGCAATTCGGTCGATACTAAAAGTGTCAAGCTCGGTACCTAACCCTAGCGCCATCTAACCGCCGGGAGCAGTTAGGTTAGGTGTCTTGCTCAAGGACACCTTGACACTTGGTGAGGAGCTAGCAGGGTTCAAACCAGATTTCTGGATCACCTATCGCACCGCTCTACCCACTGGGCCACTGTCGCCCCTGTGGGGGGGGTTACTGCTCGCCTCAACGCTGGAGTCGCGGCTGCAGCCAGTCATGCGCCGGCCCCAAAGCACGGTATTATTTCATGAATGAAGGTTATAGGCTACTATGTTTAGCGGATGCCTTTTAGACATTCCAGCCACATGCGCACGCCACATTAGGATTGTGATTCCATCGCTATGGGGATAGGCTATTAACACATTATCGGACAAGAACTTAAATAAGAACACTTATTTAACGTCACACCATGTAAAACCATACCCACGAATACCCTATATAAAATAATCATGCTTATTATTTATTATGGACATGGATGGATCATAGGTTATTTAGCAGAATACGTTTTATTGGACAATTTATTAGTGTTCAGTCTTTACTAATTTCAACTTGGGTCAAATTTGACCGGTGAACACTAAGCTCAGAGACGTGTCGCTAAAGGCGCTACAAAAGCGATTTGATAAACCCCCGATCAGAGATAGGCTGCCTGTGCCAACTGTCACATTGATGAACAGTGAGACTCTGCGCCTTGCGCTGAAAAGTTGAATACAATATGAGGGTTAATATGATTACTAGACTAATGCTAGTGCAAAGACCTTTCTGACCTGTCAACCACGCGTCAATAATAACCAATCAGATTGTTTGCGGGACTTATAGCAACCGATACCAATGGGGGCGGGTCTTACAGCCAGAGTCGGAAAGGTCTATTAGAATGTTAGTGCAATGCTTGCAAGATAAATAACAATGGCGCTCAAGCTGTGGGTGGAGATAGGGAGAAGAGGGCAATATTAATATAACGAGGGTCTTTGACAGACCCTTACCAGCAAAATGTAATGGCTGTTTTAACACATGCTTTGTAACACAGGCAGCCCTTTTTTCCACCAACTTTTATGAGTTGGTGGGCACTCCAGATAGTCAAATGTAGCATTGAAAACACTGGAAAAAAAATTAATTTCGGTAGGTAATTTGAGGAAGTGATACATTTGTCAGTTTGTGCTTACTAGGAGCCCTCTCTGTTTTGATCCTTTCCCATGGAAGGAAACGTGTGAAAGTTGCCGGACATTGAATGTTGATATCCAAATTGAAATAGTTTCTCTGCAGCTGTCGCTGTAGATACAGGTAGAGTATACTTAATAATCTTCTCTCTCTCTGTACTTCCCGACCTGTAGCAATTTCATTTGTCAACATTGAGTTCTCCTACTTTCTCTGCAGTCTCTCTGTCTTGATTTTTTATTGGATATAGCCTATAGCTCAACATAGCAATGCACAGCCATCCTCTAAGTCCATTCTCTCAGATTGTCTGATTATAATATAGTGTAGAATATATTACCATAACTTTCTTTCTTTCTTTCTGGCTGTTTGTTAAATTAATAAATGGGTAAATTGCCAATATATCTTGTTTCTTCAATCATCCAATCATCCAATCCACCAAACGATACCAAACAGGAGTCAACAGCAAAGAAAAGCTGTTTGGCATTGTCAGAGAAGATATGACAAACTTTTCATGAGTGCAACCCACATACTCATACTGCTGCTCATCTCAAACATGCATGCTCCATTACAAACGTAAGTAGGCGCCTCACACATAGAGTCATTGTGAAGCAAAGCGTAGTGCTACAGCTTTGTTGATATGAGCGGTGTTCACCACTATGTTTATGTTTACGAAGCCAGGGCTGTGTAGAAGTATAAGATTATTTTTTTAACTCGCACAGGACTGTAACTTAAGATATCGATATGCAAGGAGATATTTGTTAAATTTGACAAAGTGTATTAGATTACAATTAACTTGCAATAACTGACTTTTCCTTTCAAAAGTGAAATAATCAGCATTTCCAGTGGTATAAGATTTACTGTATTGCCAAGAAGCATAGTCAAAAATAAATAATACATCTACCAAACACAAATGTCTTTACTTTTTGTTATGTTTATATAACAATTTTCACAACATGGTGACAGAGTGCTTTACAAAACAAAGTACTGCGTACAAAATAAAAAACAATGAAACAGAGATGCAAGTGAAAGAACAGACATCAACATGTAAATATTATCGTGTGAGATGAGGTGCCCACACCCCTCCCCCTAACTTCACAGCCCCCGATCCTCCAGCAACAGTGATCCATCACCCTGACATTGTCTCCCCGCCCTGCAGGTACCCACAGATACTGGGCACTAATTTCTTCCATTGCTTGAACATATATACAGTACACACACACACACACGGACACACACACACACACGGGGACACACACACACACACACACACACACACGGGGACACACACACACACGGGGACGGACACACACACACACACACACACACGGGGACGGACACACACACACACACGGACACACACGGACACACACACGGGGACACACACAGGGACACACACACCCACGGACACACACACACACGCACACGCACGGGGACACACACACACACACACGGGGACACACGCACACACACACGGGGACACACCTACACAATCACATGCACACACTCTCAAACATGCACACACACACACAGAACCAACCACACACTCACACACACAACCATCCAGACACACACAACAGCCACACAACCCCACAGACACTCACACACACAACCACACGTATACAGCCACAAACACACACACAAAACCACACATGCGCACCTTTTCTTCTTCCCTGAGGGCCTAGATCTGAAATGTTCTGCCTTTTGTCTGCCTGACACAACCTACATGAGGTTTAAGCCTGTAGGTGTGTGTGTGTGTGTGGAAATGCAGCTTGGATGAACAGAATCAAGATAGTAAGTGGTTTTGTGTGAGTGTCTAGGTGTGTGGTTGTGTGTGTGCGTGTGTGCATTAGTGCCTCTTGATACTGTTATTGAGTTTGTAATCCTTTGTGTGTGTGATGCCATAAAGTAGTTCTCTACATTAAGACAATGTGTCTCCCCTGACCACTGTATGTGCCGAGAGAGAGAGAGAGAAAGAGAGAGAGAGACTCTTTGTGATGCTAATGTTCAGCGCTGAAGTGTGTTGCAGGCATTGCAAATGCACAATTTCACACTTTCTGTCTCACACACACACACACACACAGACACCTGTTAACATTATGTTGATTACAGCCTATCAAATCCATCAGACGTACACACACACACACACGCATGCCTGCCTGTGTGTGTGTACGTAAGAGATCGTTGGAAGTGCGTGCATTTTCCCTGAATATAAAATCAAAATAATACGTAGTACGCATACGCCTGATTCACACACACTCTCACGTGTGTGCGTGCGTGTGTGTGTGACAGCTGTGTCACTGCGTTCCTGTCTGTCATCAGTCAAGTCCAATGCAGCGTGCACTAATTAAACTGTTGTCAAATGATTTATGAACAAAGCTGTCACCAGCTCACCCGCAAGCACCCCCCCCCCCCCCCAGCCGCTGTCACCAGGCCCACGTACACACACACAGACACACAATCACAATCTGAAGGCTGATAAGTGTGCGTTTCATACAAGACAAGGGTGGTTGTAGGGTCTCTGCTAAATAACGTCCAGCTGACGCAATTGTTCACTTAGTGGGGGGGACATAACGCAAACACGGCAGGGTCGTTAATGGCAAGCTTGGGGGGGGGGGCTTGGCCATGCGTGGCGGGAGCCATCTCGCTGCTGTAATAACCGGCCCTGCGCTGCTTTGAGGCTCCGGTCAGCACAAGTGGAGGGATCAAAGTCATTACAGTAAATCCACCACTGCCGTTTATGCCGTGCGTACTCAGCATATGGAAATGAGGAAGTATTCGTTCTATATTTAAATATGTAATTGTTAAATCCAGAAATGGGCTGGAAGAAAAGTTTTGTTCTATGATGCTTCAATAATGCGTGGTGTGTGGAAAGACTAATGTGAATGAGGTTTGGGGTTGTTATATGTGTAATATCAGATCCAAAGTTAACCTGACATGCCAGGTGAATTTAGTCACACGCCCA
>JAODTR010021929.1:0-24310 GCA_025399935.1 Amblyopsis rosae
GGGGGGGTTTGCTGCCAGCCAGCCAGCCACTCTGCATGATGGATGAGATAGGGGATCTTAGAGGTGACAGCCTTGGTTCACCCTCACGCCTCTTCTAGGAATTTGTATTTGGAAGGTTTACGAAGCTCGCCCTCACGGCAATGTACTGTAACAGAAGCTGCTACATGGGTGGATAATGGAATGCGGACACTATAGGTCATGTGAGACGCTTCCATCCTAAATTGCATGCGTGCATGTCAATGCATCTACTGGTGGTATTATTGAATTCATTCAAGCTCACATATACAATAATAGTACGCACTGAGGGATTGTGTTGAAATATACTGTAGATGTGTCAACAGTGACCCACAAAAGGGCTACGTACATCTCAGCTAAGGTATAATTGTTGCTGTTACTGCATGGTAATATCAATGTATCAGGTATTAAAGGTATAGTATGTAATTCTGGAGAAAGCTATAGTTGATGTTTGAACTTCAAAACAAAAACACCTCACCCTTCAATACCACAGGGTGCTCCATCTGAAACTCCGCCCCACATATTGGAAATGCTTTGAGATGGTTAGGATATTGTTATTATGTTCGGTCTGCACCACTATTATTTATAAAAGCTAGGGTTGTATGAGTTTTATCAGCACGCACAGAGATGGTTAAGCTAGCTGTCTGCGAAGAGATATGTAGTGAATTTGACAAAAAGTGTATTAGCTTACAGTCACTTACTACCTTTAAGGCTCTTTGAATATTATTAACAGACGCAAACCACACACACTTATGCACACGCTTGCACGCACAAACAGAGTCCATGAGTATTGGTTATCCTTGGCATTTTCCCTATAAACACCTCCCTGTAGCCCAGTCTATCCAACATGACAATGGACTTGCATCAAATAAGCTAAGAAAGCTAAGCTAAGGCCAGACCAGACCTCCCACAAGATCATACATCCAGTGTTTCAAAGCCTCACTACACAGGCAACACACATTCAAAGTTGCCCATACTCTGTTTGAGTCACGTGTTTGTGTGTGTATCCTTGATTAAAGATATGACATGATGATGATGATGATGATGATATTCAGTGATAACCAACATTTTCATAGTAATAAAGGTGAAATTTGTGAACCCTAATATAGAAACCTAATGCATATTGCTGTTTTAAATAGATAATTGCTACTTTTTGTATTTGAACTCTTCACGTCACCAGCTTCAGAAATCAGTAATTTGTTACAGATTACCTAAAGATGCTCAGGTTAACTTGTTATTAGCGGCTCAATCTGGTCTCACAACGCAACTGCAACGTTTTTAAACTTTTAGCAGATCTTTTAATTTCAGTGTGTTAGTGAAGCAGAACTGGTCTGTTACCATAGTAGCCTACCCCTCTTCTGTATCATTTCCAGGTGATGTGACAGTGTACTGTCAGTTCAAATATGCAAATGAAGGGCTGTTCTGTTTTACTGTTGATTTCCCTGGGACTTGGAAATACCTGTTATAATACTATCAGCAATTACTAATTAGCAAAATCTTATTGTATCCAGTTTTAAAACAAATTAATGTGGCTGTCATTGCAGTCTGAGAAACACGTATTGTCTCAAATGAAGTTGTATCTAATAAAGAAAGCCCCAAAACAAAATGCTGATGTTTACATTGTATTTGTGTGATGTCAGTTATGACATGTCATGCGATAAATCTTGAATCATCCTTCAAGCTGATACACTTTGACTGGGATTAAACCATCTAAAGATAATTATAGATATGCCTCATATTACATATTGGGTATGTACACCTACAGTATAGCTGAATAATTATTGTTTATACAAATTAGTGGCTCTGTGTGCTATATGAGATATCATTCAAAATGTTTATTTATTATGTCATCAAATCATTACTTTAAGTTTAAGCAGGCATGGTAGTCAGTCTCACAGCTCTGTTTCTTTTGATTCCAGTCCTTTTCCACTCAATGTGAGCACATTGGCTATGCGTTTACCTTCACATCTATTGTTTGAATTGCTTTGAGTACTGTATTATTTTTAATCTTTACATTAATTCATCATTACAATCTGTAAAAAAAAAAATGTTATGCAGCAAAACCTCCCTTATGCAAGGTGTTTAATTGTCCACTTCCTGAGCAACCATTTTTTTTACAGAACTAATTTATTCTTAATGGAAACCCTGGAGGGGGTGAAGCCATTTGTTTGACTTTGCCAGCTGGACCTTGTCGGATAGCATGCATTTTAAAAGGCAAGGTTAAGGTTCTGGGTTTAAAAATACTCTGTATGTAGGAGGTATAAAAACACAATCTCAGAAGACATGCAGTGAAGCCATCAAAAATTACCAATTAGTGTAAAAGTGCGGACAGAGGGTTTTTAAACTTTAAACTAGAAGTGCAGAGAAAACAGCTAAACATCTCAACCTGACATAGAAAACAGAAACACTTGTGAAATTAATAAATTATTGTCTGTTTTTTGTGTTCTTCGGCTGAGAAAAATCCACACACACACACACACACACATACGCACACACACAGATGTTACACAAGACATGCTTGTGCCTTCACAAATAAATGTACAGTACACACACACACACACACACGAACACACACAAACACACACACACACACACCAGATGCAAATACAGTATATGGGCACACACACACACACACACACACTTGTATTTGGCAAAACCCAATGTGTTATAAAAACGCCCATTCACAGCCTCTCTTGACCTGTGCATGTGGGAGAGAGGTAAAAGGTGAATGCAGCTCTTAGCGAGTGTATGGTGAAACATGTGGATGTGGATGAAGAAGAGGAGCATCGAGAGAACATCTCTGCTGCTGTTTCATCATCCTTGGCTTTGACGTGTGGCTTTTATGCGGTGCCTCACAAGAATCTCTGACACCTCGGTCATACACACGAAGTGACTTATGAGTGCACATAAATATCACACTAAATAATTAATTTAATAAAAAGGACGACAGTATGAAATGATTAAACTTTTGAGGATTATTTACAGTGTGCTGAGCAGACACATTGTGAAGTTATTTATTGGCGGGGCCATCAAAAACATTTATGAGCAGTTCGGGCTAATAAATCTGCCGGTGGATCCTCTGATAGTTTGGTTCTCTTTGTGTATTGCTGTCTTTCTCCCCCCCCCCCTTCACCTCCCTTCCCTCACTTGACTTCTCCTCCACCTCCTCTTTCCCCCGTAGCTCTTACATTATTTAATTGTAATGTCTAATTAATCTGTACTTACAGTAATGTAACTTGTGGGGTGTCTATATTTGCTCAGGTTAAGGAGGGACGATGTTAACGAGTCATTTTGAACTCAACAATCGACTTTACAGTTTCCTCAAAGGTCAGATCAAAGATCGAAGGTCAGGCTGATGTTTGGAATAAACTGTTATGTTAGTTCGTTACAGGCTACATGAGATCAATTGCTGTTTGCAACCTGTATGGGTTCCACTCATGGCTCTTTTCACAAGGCCCCTTTGTATAATTGAGTCTACAATGCGTTGGATCAGTGACATTGTTGTGAGTTACTATGGAAGACAGTGGAGGTGGGAAATGGTACAGAAGATTTTGATTTGTTCAACAACTGACCAGAATATTTAATCAGGATTATAAATCCTAAGGAGGCTATACTAGACACTAGAAATAGGAAAATATTAGCAGTGTTAAATTAGCAAGGGGTGCACTGACAGCACATTTCTGCACACTGTACATGCATATTCAGATTATCACACATTAGATGTGTAAGCATATCCCATACTAGTTAATAATTGAACAGGACGCTCTACACAGAGCCGTGATAGAAGGGACTGCCTCTCCGCAGTATGCGTGTGTGAGTCTGAACTCACATGAACATAACCTCCGGCAGCAGAAATGAGTTGCTGCATCCACCAGGTGGTGTCATGTTCATTAGCTACATGTCTACGGATCCATAATATAGAGGTCTGATGTATACTGCGTCCATACTTCTTCAATCTTTTCTGGTTGACATCCATATTGGCGAAAAATAGCACAGAAAGAAACACACAAAAAACACAATTGTTATGTTATTCGTATAGCATATCCAGTATGAAATGTCTGTCTGCAGTGAGAAGTCCAGTGGAGTGATAAGTCCAGTGGAGTGATATGTGATTACAGACATTTGAGGGTCAGGACTGGCTGGCTGTTGTAACCTTTTCTTGTACACTGTCCTTCAAACTGAAAGCATTCATTATGAGAACCGCTGGCTAGTCCAGTTTACTTCCGGCACATCGTCAATACGGTCAAGGAATCAGGGCAGCCTGGGTAAACAAGGTCCTATATATTGCGCTTTTCATTGTTCAATTCTCTCAAAAGATGTCATCATAATGCACCCCCCTCTCTCCGCTGCTATCCTATTATACATACTGTACTTACCTACAGTATATACGTAAGGTATATAATGTACCTATACATCAAGTATAGTATATATATAATCTCAGAATCACACAGTAAGCAGGTGACTTAGCTCAAGAACTTCAGAAACAATAGCGTCACTCTCCCCATATTGACTTTCAATCTGGCCCTGTGTGACATCACAATGAACCACAGATAATCACAGGCTTCAAGGAGACGGATTTAGACCTGAGGTGTCGGCCGAGACACGGTTGTCTTGAGATGGGGCGGTTCAGCTCAACTCATCTTAACTCAGCTCAGCTGCGACTCAGATATATAAAGACGTTAGGCTCCAGAGTGGGAATGGAGAGAGCCGAGAGGAAAAGTGAAAGCGAGCGAAAGTTAGAAAAATGCTGAGAGTGAGAGACAAAAACAGGGGCGCCCTTTGGGACTTCTCCAGAGCGGTATCATCTGTCTGGAGTAGAGGGTGACATGGCTTGTTTCTGGAGACAGCCTGACTCACACTGGATACAGTGTATACTGTAAATGTGTGTGTCATGTCATGTACTGTATCTGTAGTACATGGTTTAAAGGTGTAGTCAGCGATTGTAAGAATACACAGTCAAATTCAACGAGTATCTCCTCACGATACTGTATGCTGGCAGCGCGTTCTGTGTGTGTGCGTGATGAAAGAACAATCCAGTGTTTCTACTTTCTACACAGCCATTGCTCTGTGAATGGGAACGCAAACAGGTGGTGCAGACACGACATCAATGTCTTAGCCTTCTCAGCGTGGTTCCAATGTGTGGAGCGGAGCTTCTGAACGAGCACCCTATGGCATTGAAGGGAGAGTGTCACGTTCAACAACAAACTTTCTCCAGAAAAACTGTAGTATTAATATTCGCTGTATATATTTACTTTATGCTAGGTTTTATTCTTTTTTAGATCAATAAGTAGGTTACTGTCTAAATTAGTCAACACTAAAAAGTAAAAGCTTCTTGAAGAGGACAATAAAAAGGCCATTTAAAAATACAATCACCCCTCATTGAATTGGTTCACACTCATCACAATGTGCCAGAGGACTAAAAATAAACCATGGGTGAAAGAGCTATACAGTACATTGAAATTACCAAGGTGCCTTGCATACAGTTTGTCTTGCTTCTAGGAAGGTACTGTGTTACAACAAAATCTTACGCAGATTTTTTATTTTAATTTTATTATATAGTTAAAGGTATAGTCAGTTATTGCATGCTAATTGTAAGATAATACACTTTTTGTCATGTTCCCTAAATATCTCCTCGCATTTTGCTACCAACGTTAGCGTTGCTAACATTCTCTGTGCATGTTGAAATAATATTCTGATACACAGTCCTGGCTCCGCAAATAGCAACGTTAACAAGGCCGTAGCACTACGCTTTGCTTCACAATGCGTTTAGATCAGTGTCGCGAAGTTGTCATGGAGACATATTGTTTTGATTTGACCTCGAAGTTAGCAAGCGTTCTGGAGAATGATGAACTCTGCCTTTAAGACCTATCAACATGTTTGTGCTCATTCAACTGTATCACTTGCTTAACTTCTCTATTTCATCATGTTATTCTAAATACTGACCCACACAATGTTTTCAATTGGTGTCAGTTCTGTTAACGTCAGTGGCATTACCTTACCACCTTTGTTCCTCATCATTTTAACAAATTAGTTTAATAGTTATAGTTTAAAAATGCCTGAAAAGCATGCATTTGTGCATTCAATGATAAGATTAGAAAGTCTATTCTATAATTATGTAATGGGATGAAGTAGGCAGAGATGAATGAGAACAGACACGGAATAACAAACAAAACAATATATGCGCACAGAGAAACAGTGTAGCTGGGAAGTGCAGGGTGAATGGAAGTCAGAGAACCAGTGGTTAGCATACAGGAGAGACACATTAAGGCATGGGCGGGAAAGCGTCTCCCCTGGTTGTGACTACTGACTGATTTACATTTAAAATTTATTTGAAGAGTTCAGATGCAAAAAAGTCCATCTGACATCTCTTTTTTTTTTGCTTGCAATATTTAAATACTTTGTTAGGTTTTTGGAAGACATTACATTTTATTCAGTGACCCACAGCCGTTTCACAGTAATAAAGGTAAAATGAGTGAACTCAAATACGGAAACCTAATAAATATTGCTGTTGTAAGTTGCTAATTGCTACTCTTCGGTCATTCTTGCTAATTCCTCTGCGACGCCGACTCACACATCGAAATTAATTGTGAAGCAAAGTGTAGTGTTACAGCTTTGTTGATACAAGCAGTGTTCGCCACACAATATCAGATCATTCTTTCAACACGCACAGGGAACGATATGCTAGGGAAATGCGAGGAGATATTTGTTGAATTTGACAAAAGGTTTATTAGCTTTTCAGCTTGCAATAGCAGACTATACATTTTAAAGGTTTTTGCATCTGTACTCTTCATTCATACTTACATTTGCATCTTAATTTCAGTGCAATGTACAATATCTGACAGGCATGCCCCATTCCATAATGCTGAAATAAGAGTTTGCAGGCTGTGTCACAGAGCTTTCACCTCAAAGTTTTACAGTGATAACACACCTCAGAAAGCCCTAGTGTGCTAGGTGCCTGAGATCTTAAGAGGTAAGTTCATATATAAGTGATATTGTACGTCACAAAATTCAGAAAGTCACACATGCACAAACACACACACACACGCACACACACACACATACACGCAGATACACGTGGTTGCACTATTGCACAGATGTGCCACTTAGGCTATTGCAAGTTTCTGATTGACAGGAGAGGTTAATGTACTCGACATGTATCTGCTCCCATGCCACTTTGCAATGAAACATATGAACCTGATCACACTTTATGTAATGCACATCAAATAGCGCTAAAGAGTCACATTATTGACAAATATTAGAAAACAGTCAAAATGCAAATTAGGAGTAAATAGAAAATTGGACATACTGTCTATTTTTATTTATTACCATTTATGACTATTTTTATGGAGCGGTTTATGAACAGTGTGATGCACTGTATGAACGCAGAAAGATATAATTGAGCATCGACCAGCCCATTTCTGACTCTGACCATGATATATTGTGCGGTAACACAATGCATATTTTGTCCTTCAAAAACCAAAAGAATATTCAAATGCTATTTTGCTTACACTGCCATCCAGCCATCACAGTAAACAGGTGCTCTCATTCATATTCATGTTATACTCACACACTCACTTACACACACACACACACACACAAAAGAACACATTTCTAAAATTATTATTCTACAAAGCACCTGTAATGTTGTTCATATATCTTTACAGACAATCTTCAATCAAATACTTGTGATACCAGTTTTGTTTTCAGAGCACGTCAACCCATCATACAGTATGTGGCACATAAATCATCTGATAGATAACACCTGTGAACAATAACCTAGCAAATATTAACTATAAAGTATGAGACTTATGGCACAGGTGGGTCTTGACTCTGGATAATGGTTAACTTTGGAACTAATGACATTTTATGATAATGTATGAGATATTTTTTTTAATAATATGGAATATGGATGGGTTCTGCTTGTTTGAAGAGTTGGCTGTTCACATGAAGATCCAGGCATATTAGACTGGAGATACATTTCCTTTACAAATTAATTATAGTGCTTTCTGGAACTAGTGTCAAATAATACATTATTAGTACAAATCATATATTGTTGACAATGAGTGGAATATCCAATTGTCTCTAATGATCGTAACGCTTTTTAAATTATCATCTTATTATCCTAATGTTAAAAATGTTTAATATTGATAGCATTGGACCTAGCATCTATATTTCTGATTTAGATAATAACAAGCACACAAATCTATGATTCCCTTGATATGTCTTTATAATGCCAGCATAATCCATTGCTAATGACAATGTCTGATAATCAGGTCTGATGAAGAGTATGTCCACTATTAATTCCCTGCCTCTTTTCCTCTAGGGAATATGATGTAATCCCCATAACAAGGAGTTCATGGGAGGTCATATTTATCTTGTCAACAGAATTGTTTGCTTTATGGGGAATATAATAGACGGGTCCCAACACAAATGTTGGTAGGGAAAAGCTTTCAGCAATAGGATGTGGGTTTGAGAGATGGTGGATGGCAGTGTCTGGCTGGCATGTTTCCTCCTTGGTTTGTTGAACACCACTGTTGAAATAATAATGATGTTTTTAAAAAAAGGCGACATCTTTATAAGATTCACTATCTTAAGACAGCCCTGCAGATGGGATAAGCCTTTAGAAGACTTAAAAATATAAATGCAGATGAATGATTCACTTTGAAATATTATTATTTTTATAACTTTCTGTGCATGCATAATTACCTAATATATACATAAGTTAAGATATATAGGATGACAAAATGTCAGTATTAGGATTTTAGACATGCTAACCAAACTCATTAGAGTGTGTATTCATCTTGTGTTCATACAGTCTTTATCTGCTTAATGCCTATTGTGTTACCACAAGCCGTCACATATCAGCTTACTGTCTTGGTACAGTGATAACATCAGGAGCTGAGTAACAGCAAGGGGCAGTGTCTTGCTTCCACCAGCACAGAGACAGAGATGTACAGTAATAGCTCTCAACTCAGACCACTTAAAGTCCTTCAGCAATGATCAGGAAGCATTTGGACTGGAAATCTCAACTATAGCGTCACGCAAAGAGAGTAAGTTTTACTTTGCATTATCCTGTTATTCAAAAGTATGGGCATGTTAATCCAATTAAGTAGTGATAAAAGTTCTATGTATTTTACAATGTGAATTATATAGAAATGTATTACATTTAGATGATAGAAATTATATAACAATTGAGCATATAGACTGAAACTGATTTTTTGGGTTAGTAAACTGAATTCACTTAGGCTAAGGCAAGTTTCTGATTGACAGGAGAGGTTAATGTACTCGACATGTATCTGCTCCCATGCCACTTTGCAATGAAACATATGAACCTGATCACACTTTATGTGAGGACATTGTTTTAAATTGATATTTATCAAAATGATGATGTCTCTTTAAAAAAAATCCTTAATAGAAGCCTACTGTAAATATACTATATTAAGCATTACATTACTTCATTAAACCATAAATAACAAACATTAATTATGAAATAATCTAGGAGGCAATTATCAGATTTACTTTTGATTCCCAACATTTTCCTTTGAAGTGTGATTAATTGGAATATATTATTTATCTAATCTAAAAATTATTCTAGTTTTTTTTATTGAATAAACACATGGCTCTAATCTTAATTAAAATAATGATTTCCTACTAATAAGACAACTAGAGTGAATTCAACAGGGACAAATGAAGTTGAAGTGATGTGGTATACTGCATACACTACATCAGATGAAATGTCAAATTAATGTTTACATTCCTGAATAAATTACAATAAAATTCTACTCATTCAGTGTAATGCAGAACAATAATTAAATTTATGATATAGTTAGTCAGTGTGAATATATAATGCAAAAATCAATAGCTATATGAATGTGGATATTGTACAATAATAAATAGCAGTGTTACTGTAATAATTGTAGATTCCAGTTTGATAAAACATGATAAAACATTGCATAAGAATAATATATATAGCCGTGATTGGATGTACAGTACTCTACTCGGGAATTCAGAACCAATGACTATAGCTTTAGTCGGGCCCACTGAGTTCCTCGTTGTCTACTCATGCTGCTCTGATCATAAAGCACAAGGGGAGAAAATACATTAACCTTTTCAGGGTGACTGAGAGACAGGGTCTGCTATAGCACTCATTACAATTTGTTTGATAAGATTGTGGCCAGATATGTTTATCTGACAGCTGTTACAGCTTCACCCTACAGTATATTGCCTGCACTTCCTGTACTGTATAATCTACTTAGTGCAAACAGGCAGCAGGCACAATTAGTGACACTGATATCTGATATTTCCGTCCCTTGCCAATGACAGGAAGCATGTCGCCTAATACAACAATTAACTGTGTAGGAAAGCAAGCCGATCCAAAGTAAACTTCATTAACTAACATTTAGTAATATCAAGCCAAATTTTCTGGATGTAGTTACTGTACAGTATTTTACACCCAGTTATTTTTCCAAAATGAACAATTTGAAATAAATATAGATTGTGTTTACATTTTTGCTTTACAAAATTGCCTTTTAACAGTGGAATCTAAGCATTTATTCAAACTCAAATACACCACATATGTTTAATTTAAGGCATTTGTATGTGAACATCTATCTTCAGCAGTGATCCTATTTGTACCCTACATGAGTATACTGTATCTACTGTATATACTATAGTTACATCTATATAAATGTAACTCTACTGATTGGGCTGTTTGCAAAGTGCTTGAAGTTTTGTAAAGGGTGCCAGAGGTGTAAAATGTGCAGTGTGTCTGCACATATGGTCATGGTGTAATACTTTTTAGGTTGAATGATTGGTTATTCCCAGCTGTGACATTCTTGAGAGAAAACCTGGAGCCATAATATGTATGTTGCTTAGTTTTCACATCACTTGAATAACATCTCAGACTGAAAGATCCATGCTAGGGTTTTCTATAATCTGAAAACAAATCCTTATAAAGTACCTGTATAGGAGACACCCCCAATATAAGTAATATGTTATCACTCACTTGATAATTATGCAGCAGCAAATAATCCATGGCTAATCTGCAAAGAGCTTCCAGGAGGGAAGAGAATTGATTGCTATAGTGGTCCCAATCACAAAGGGTATGGCTGATATTGATCCCGCATCAGTCTACTAACCATCTAGGCCTTTCTGAGAGAGAATGCTTTGGACCGACCTGAGTTAAGATGGGTAACTTCACATTCAGAAGCACATTGTAAATCAATAGTCCATTTAAATTACAGCTATCCACATTCGGTCAAATTCTTCTGAGAGCTAATGCTGAACTTTATTTTTTTGTGGCATTATACGAGCCGCATTGTAGTAGTAGGCCAAAATTATGCGGAATTCATGTAATACTGTACAACGGCCAACAGTATTAATCAATGGGAGTTGTCACCATTGTAATTTACTGTTAAGTCTTTGGGAAATGATTTGAGGGCTCTTGCCATACAATTACACGGTCTCTCTCAATTCTATTGGCCCAGGCCGTTGCCAAGCACACTAGAGAGAGACTCAATCAAGCTGCCCCCAGCTGTGAAGAACTTAATTGCTTCCCCAGCCTCCAAAACACTGTGGATTCACATGTCCTCTCTGGTAAAGAGGAAAGTTCTCCACATGTGGCAAGAACAAGTGCCGACTTCCGGCACTGTCCATCCTCCCGCTGTCTCATTACGACAAGTCTTTCTGTACAGCAGACTTTATGCTTTTACCCCAGAACCTGATTGTGATTTTGTGTGCGCATTTGCATGTGAGCGTGCCACTCAAACACATTTGTGCACTCCATGCAAATGTGTTCAGACATGCTAATTTCCACGAAGCGCCGCGGTCTGCTTTCAGCGCTGGCTCCCTTTACGCTACCCTGGAGCAGACTGTGAGGACTACCCAGATGAAACTGACCTGCGAGGAGGCTGAGCGCATTCGGACCAGTTGCTATACGAATGTGATACAAAATGAGGACCTAGCCATGGCGGGCCTTAACGTGTTTGAGGTGAGCGTGAAATTTGGCCAGTTTGGGTTTGAACACATTTTAATCAAGTTTCTCCATGAACACACAAAAGACCACAAAATAGCACACACGCATGCATTCAATTATTGCTTTATTATTTTCTGTTCTATTCAAATCATCTGTACAACAGTTGGTGGAAAAGGGTGACCTGGCATCGCTGGATAACCTGGTCAGGACGACTCCCGAGGTTATTAGCGAGCGAGACGAGAACGGAGCCAGCCTCCTCCATCACGCTTCGGGGGGCGGGCATGTCACCCTGATCCAATTAATCATGACCGCCATTGACTCAGAGGGTGAGCACCCCCCCCCCGAAACATTTATCCAGAGAAGCGAAAGCCTGGCAACTCAAACTTAGAAGAATCTGAATTCGGATTATTCTGGCATTCAAGTCATTCTTTTTACAGTTACTGTATACAGTATAGTTGCCAATGCATATACTGTGATTCTACTGTGTCCACTCATTATATAATGCGCATGTGTGCACGCATCCCCTCACAGAGCTGAACAGCTGTGACGAGCAAGGCAGTGTGCCTCTGCACTGGGCCGTGTTGAGGAACCAGGCCGAGAGCTGTCGAGCTCTCTTGGACCTTGGGGCCAACCCCAACCTCCTCAACATGGCTCTCATGTCCCCCCTGCATCTGGCCATCAGCCACGGGCACAACGGCTTAGTGGATGTGAGTGACTGGAACCTCCAGTGACATTTAATCATTTAGTCATTTTTGGAGAAAGATAGTTGATATTTGATCTCGACATCTCTCCCTCGTGGTGCGTTCTGCATCACTTTGTTTGCGTTTCTATATACAAAACCAGGACTGTGTAGAAACGGCAGGTTTATTTTCAGTGCACGCACAGAAAGGACAGCTACAGCAGTGAATATAATTGCTTACAGCACCTTCAAGACACCTCAAGTCCAAATTGGTTAACTTTACTTCAATCATATTTACTTTAGTTTAGACTTTTGTTTGTTAATATTACATTTATATTAAAGCTGCTGAACTGTGGGTAGGATTTGAAAGTTACAATGAGAGCGAGCAAAAAAACGAATGCAAAAGTTAAACAACCCCCCCCCCCCCCATTTGGTATGCTGTTGCAAAGCACCACTGACAGAACTTTGCAGCTGTGTGTGTGCACTCATGTGATTGACAGGCAAGATAGATTAGTCAGGGGAAATAGGCTCTGATTGGCCTGAATTATTGTGGGCAGCTGCTAAATTTAAAATTGACTTTCAGTATATATACTGTATTTAAATATGACAGCTGACAAATGTTTATGACATTTCGAAGAAATTATATCTATAGCTCTTAAATCTTACTTAACAACTTTACACCAATGTTCTAGATATACTGTACTGTACTGTAATTCAATACTGGTGGTGATTTTCAATTAGGCATATTTGGTTTGTCTGTGGCCCATGACTGACATTTCCACCAAATGTAACAAGATATCCAATCAAAAAACAGATAAACCGACAGATAAATAAAACACGACAAGCCAAGGTAAAAACCTAACCCCCTTTGGTGCAGGTAATAACCCTAACACCTTGTAAAAGGTGTACCTGCATGCGCTACATAAACCAGTTTGGCAGCTTATTTGGCAGCTTATTTTTGTATTAATTTAAAACCCGACTGCTTTTTTGAACGACCTTGTCCTGCTGCACTCATAACACTTGGCTTATGGCCACTGGCGCGCACAGCTCCTTGGTGACAGGATGCGGGCATAAAGGAGAGCGGAGGGAGGACAATGAGGCAGGAGGTGCAACTGGCGTTTAACTCACTTACAGTACTGGCTGCCCCCTACAGCTGCTGTTGTCCTACAGCATCACAGACCCCAACCTGCTGGGCGACCTTGAGAACACCCCTCTGATGCTGGCCTGCTCCGTCAATAACTTTGAGGCGCTCAGCAAATTGGTATGTGCTGAAGCATGCGCCTATACTCACAGCAGGTCAGTTTTTAGGGTCCATCTCGTGGGTTATGTATAGAAGATATATATAAAAGCATTGCTCAGCTCCAGCCCACAATACAACCAAGAAAAGTAGTTTTTTATCGATTTTGTCCCATTGCAGGGTGATTGCCATGGCGATTGCCAAGCCATTACAAATCAAGACGTGTTGATTGTTTCCGAGTGGTAACTTCTGTCCTGTTTCTGTCTTGAGCTGAAGCATGGAGCAAAGCTATGTTCACAGAACAAGCTGGGCCATTTCGGTATCCACGCGGCTGCTTTCGCAGGTGCAACGAAAGCTATGGAAGTGATCCTCAAGGCCGGTGAGAGGCACTCGGGGCAGGTAGGGCAAGACGAGTTAATGGTTTAGGTGATTGACTTTCAACAGAAGGTTTGTGGGTTCAATTCACAAATGCTTCCTGCCTTGCCATATTTGTAATTGTACTCACTAAGATGCGTTTGATTTATACATCTGCTAACAAATGACATACAGTATAATGAAAACACACTGATGCTTCGATAACCCATACATATAGCCTCCCACAAGCCTCACAGGTTGATAACGGAACTGAAGGCACCTCAATCTGACACTGTTCACCTATAGAGAGCCTAAGTCACTTCTACATTATGGGTCCTTAGTTTGGAAAGAATATGTACTGTATGGTAGTCAACAGTCAACAGTACATCCTGACACGAAGTACACATATGATGTTTGTCTAACCGCTCAGTGAACTACAGCTTTCATCTCACACAACACACGTCACCAAAACAATGCTTTATTCGGCTTGTAGATTGTGGCATTGGTATGTGGTATTTTCACAGTCTTATACTTCAACAAATGCATGACAAACTGAGACTTACTTGACTCGAAGAAGTTTCTTTTAAATAGTCAAATATGTCTACTTCGTGTCACAAAGCAAACAGATCTAAAAAAAAATCGATTCTTGCCATTGACTACCATAACTTTTATTTAAAAATTTAGGTCCTATAACACAGAAGTGACTTAGGCTCTCTATAGAGGTGGGAGTGATCTACCGGTATTGCTGCACAAGTGTTTAGCTTAACTGTAAATTCATATTTTCTACCTATTTAAGGATATACACACAGCCATGTTCACCCTGTACACAATGCTCTGTACAGCATTTTCTAATTCCAACACTACAAGGTGTCTTGAAAGATAGAAACAAGAAGGCCAAAGTAAAGAAAGACAATGACTCCATAAAGTGTTGTAAACCCAATCAAGCAAATGTATTGCTACTTATTAATTATACAGTATATTGCTGTGGCCAACACAATATTTAAAGTGCATTCATCTGGCAGGGGAGGAGTGTGGATACTGCCCTGAAGCCCAAATCAACTACCTGGACAAGACCAGCAGCAGCCCTCTGCATCTGGCCGTTCGAGGAGGGAATATCGAGGCCATCCGTCTATGCATCAACACTGGAGCCAAAATTGACCAGAAGCAGGTATCCTCTTCACTTTCCTTCTGTTTCCTTCTGAAAATAACTGCAGCTATAGAGCAGGTGTCTAGAAATCAAATTACCTGGGAACATCTTATCTAACGGAGGCCATTTAACAGATTAAACCTGGCTTGAAACCTGGCTTCATTTCAGCCTAGACAGCAGGACCCCATTTTCTCCTGCTAACACAACAAATATAGAAGAAACATACACATTTAATTGAAAATAGTATTGTGAAGGACTACAGTATACAGTATTGATGGCCAATGAACCAGGAGATTGATGCCTCGGCGGCAGAGCCAGGCAAACACTCACTATCCACACATATGAATAGGCTACAGGTATCCACCAGTCACAAGCTCAAGTGTTCAAACTGTATACTAGCACTGCATTTAAAGTCTATTAAGACTATACTGAGCCTTGTTGCATCCAGTAATCCATCACACTGGCCCACGCTACTGTATGCCAGACTGCAATGTGTTTCCAGTCTCCATGTACTGTATCTGTCTGCACCTGTAAAGCATTTCCCCCGGCAGAGACGCTCACTCTTTGTGCTGTTGGAACGCGTCAGCCTCATCACGCCCATCTGGGAGTGATCGCCGCGTCTATTCCCGGGCTGGTGGCCAATGTTACAGCAGGAGTAGTGACTGCAGTAATAGCTTCAGATGGCCAAATTGATACAAATTACATCCACTTACATTGTGAGACTGAGTGGAGTAACCGCTGGTCTGCTCCTGTGTGTCCCGATTATCCCATTAAGGGCTTGTGTTACGGTTCCTTCCCCTGTCTTCGGCCATAGGCCTGTGAGATACAGTTTGATAGTTTTACACTGGGGAAGGTATTGTATATCTACCAATATTGGTACAGTAATTATGTGCCATGTGTCTGTGTTTTAATGTGTGTATAGTGTAGGAGAGATGAACTCATGTTTAATATTAATTTATTAAAAATATGAGTTTGTGTAAGTGTTTATGCTCCTATCAGCAGAACTCCTATTGTGTAGTGTGTCTGTGAACATTTGCTTTGTTGATTCATGATGTGCTGGTTTTGCTGAATGTACCCGGTGGCCCAGTGGATAGCACTGTGGCCTCACATCAGTAAGGTCCTGGGTTTGAACCCCAGTCATCCCAACCTTTCTGTGTGGAGTTTGCATGTTCTCCCTGTGAATGTGTGGGTTTTCTCCTGATTTCCCCAACTATCTGAAACATGTCAGGTGTGTTCTCCTATCTGTGTCATTTGACAAGTGACACTGACTCCAATCTGAAGTTGGTCCCAGGGTTCTACCTGTTGCTCCCTTGTGACAATAATAAAGCACCATACCTGGTGAGACTCATTTGGCTAGCTCAGGGGTGGGCAGTCCTGGAGGGCCAGTGCCCTGCATGTTTTAGATCTCTCCCTGCTCCAACACACCTGATTCAAATGAATGGGGTTGTTAGCAGGCTTCCAACGACCCATTCATTTGATTGCTTACCCCTGGGCTTGCTCAAAGATCAACCATCCCCACATCAGTATGGAAACTCTCCATTCAAAGTTGTTTATCATGATTGGTGAAATGTCCATCTTCACATACTGTCTTATGCATATCAAGGCCTACTTAGTTTTAATATGTGAGCATATGCGATATTTGCGAAAATTTCATTTTATTGTTTATCTCACAGGCGGACAAATCAACAGCGCTGCACTCTGCCTGTACCCAAGGAGCTATTGAGGCAGTTAAACTTATGCTCTCTTCCTACAACCCAGTGGAAGACATTATCAACCTCCCTGACGGAGCATGTCAGACCCCCCTACACAAGTAATCTCCCCCCCCACCTCTCTCTAAGATAGTATGATAATGTTTTTTTGCATTATGTCTTAGACAGTAAACATTATTATATGCAGTATATTCTTATATCCATATCAATCAGCCAATACCAGGTACAGTAAATAGTAGCTGATATACCTTGGTATATCTCCCTCACCTCTGTGATGTTGACTGAAGTCAGGAAATCATGACTGGATAATCAGCTTTTGAAATGCCAGTTTACTGTGAAAACCAGCCTTTAAACTATTTACATACAGTAACATTGCAAAAACGTCACCAGAGAACAAACCAGGGCATTCATGTGAGGAGGACCATCTGTTTGTGTTGACTTCTGCTGACAGAGGCCCTTTCTAACCTTTGACTGGCTCACAGGATAATCGTTGCGCTGTAATATTCATTTTTGCTGCTACACATGGACAACGTTAAAATACACGAGCTAACAATTATGCACTCACTTTTTTAGGTCTACTCTGTTTGACCACGTGGAGCTCGCAGAGTACCTGCTGTCGATGGTAAGAAATAACATGTGCACACACACACGTAGAACATCTTTATTATTAAAAGATGAGAATGATTGTATCTATGCCCAGTAGACCAAGTGAAATGTGGTTTTCCAAACCTATCATACTAAGTCCCCTCTCCCACAACACTAGCCAGTTAAAAGTTTATTCTAACACACACTTTTTTGTCTGATTAGTTACTGGATGGTGGGCGCTGCGGTTATACTGATGTGCTTGTCACTGCCATGTTGCCTGCAGAAGGCTGTGTTCGCATGAGCAATTAGAGATACAGTATATACTGTATATATTCACACAAAAGCAGGTCCGTGTTGACATGTCCTTGAATTGAGTGTTCTGAACAGTTGCAATAACCATTTGAGGGTGGAATAGACTTAAACAGGTGCACTTGTACAGATGTTACAATGGGATAAACATGAAACAGTCGATCACCATCTGCCATGCAAATGTGCTGGTCCTCATATATATATATATATATATATATATATATAATATACACACACATGCTCTCCATATAGATTGCTTTAACTGACAGCTTTTCTATTGTATAATATATTGTATCCTCAGGGTGCAGATATTGACAGCATTGACTGTAAAGGAAACTCTCCCTTGCTACTGGCAACTAGCTGTGGAGCATGGAGGATTGTGATTTTGTTGCTATCAAAAGGTGATTAAAAGAGTACTAACCAAGGGGAAACGTGTCTGTGAGACTTCATGCTGCTGAATGTTTATGCTGTCTTTAAGGAGCAAATGTGAATGTGAAGGACAGATCTGGATGCAACTTCCTTCATCTCGCTATCTTGCAGCCAAAGGGTCTGAAAAACCTCACAGAAGACGTACTGCAGGTACTGTAGCCAACTTGAAGAGCATTATGTATCTGAGAGATGGACGTCTTTAGAATAAATGTAATCTTATTTTCTCCCTTGGAATATTTGACCTTAGCCTCGTTATATGGCTTAGAGGGCAGATGATGAAACACGTTAACCACTCAGTGAGGAAAATGATAGTTTTTTTAGAACATTGTTAGAACGTTGCTAAAAGCTGCAATGGCACTAAAGCCAAGAATGAGATGGATTTAGAAATGAGTCTCAGTGTAAGGGATTGCTTTCAATATTTTCAATTTACTGCTTATTGCTTTGTCATTGTTTTGGGCTTTGAGAAAAAAAAATCTTAGCAAAGTTTATTATATTTACAAACTAGTTTGGCAAAAAACTGGTTGAAAATGTAAAAATATGTGTATAGGTATTCATACAGATTTAGGCTACTTCTAGCATGTTTTAAAGTTCAGCTGGCTTTATCAGGATAGGGTAAATACAAAATATGCTAGTACTTGTTTGCACGTATGCTATGTTTATTCGTCTCAGCTGCTTTAAACAGATCAACCAAATTATGCAAACATGTTCATACTGCATGGTTTGCAGAGCCAGTCTTTTCTTTTGTAGGAAACCATCCCAAACTTAACCAATCTGCCTACTTGAGAAGATAGGTATTTTGACTGACATGCATGATGACAAACTAGTCAATTATCAAATTGGATAGTAAACTTACAGGCTGCTGATGAATTTGTTGGAAAACGTCATGACATCAGTCTAGCTGAGTCTTGGATTGTAAATCTGTTAAGTAAGTAATATGGTTACTGCTTAAAATAAACGTCTTACATAATGCACTGCACTAGCATCATTCCAGAATTATTTATAGGTGGTCTTGTGAGTGACAAGGCTAGCAGCCAATGAAAATCTACTACCCCAATTCCCGATCATGCTGACATGCTTACTGTATCAGATATTCAGCACAAGTTGCTTATGTGCTTATGTGCTGATGAATGGAAGAGGCTGAGACTAAAACTGCATGTCTTCCTTCAGCACACCAGTGTGAAGGAGTTATTGAGCTGTGAGGACCACGAAGGATGTACGCCTCTCCACTACGCTTGTAGACTGGGTATTCATGACTCCGTCAAAAACATGCTGGGACTCTCAGGAGAACTCTGCCTGGCGCTGAAGTCCAAGGACAAAAAGTCTGCCCTGCATTTCGCTGCCCAGTAAGTTGCCCAAGCACTTTGAATGCCCACATTTTATTTTTAGTTTCGTCTTTATTTAGAGACACATACAGTCGACACATAAATTACATATACATATATACAGTTTATATACTGTGTATATATATATATATATATATATATATATATAGTTATATATATATATATAGTTATATATACACCACATATTGTCAGTTGTGCTGTCCATACAGCACAGGCACCTTGCTTGCAAAGTGATCATACTGTTGCATTACCTAAAACGTCTATTAGACAAATCACTGCTAAATGGAAACGTATACTGTATATTAAAAGGTTTGTTCAGAACAGTTTCAGAAAAGCCTTCACGCTGTGCTGCCCTTCATCCAGCACTGTATGCTCTATTCCATATACCATTGCTTATATAGTATATAGGCTACCATATTAAAATTGCAAAGGGGTACATGCAGAGAGAGCAGAGTGCTTGGGTGTGCCAGTATCACAGCGTGCACATGCTGTCCTACTATAGGGCGTCCTGCCAGAGCCCTTGTCTTGACACCTGATCCTTTCTCCCCTTCTGACTAATGCTGGGCAGGTTGACAGTTTACCATTCAAATTCCTACTATCACCAATGACTCATTGTTTAAAGAGTGAAAATAAGTAGCTGAATCACTGCTACTTTAACCAAGGTTAAACTATGTTTTAAGATAGTGTACAGTGCATTTTATTACAAAGGAGACAAGGTCAACACCAGTTTGTACGATGTGGGACAATATATATAACAATTACGGTGTTAATTGGATTTCTATGACAATTTGTCACACTGATCCATGTGCAGTGAACAATAGGGCAGAATAGGCTGTTCATAGCACAAAGCGGAGGTGGTCCCTGACTGGTCCTGTCAATGCCGTTGCTCTAACCATTAACCGATTAATTAATCAGCCATAGCAATATGATTATTGCTATAATATATTGTACCGTACCTGTAATTAATTTGACAAGACGTACGTAAAGGAGCACATATCATTTCAATGGATCACAGTAATGTACATCCATATCATTTGAGTAGAAGGACAAATGAAAGGCGTGGTGTGATATCATACCTGCTTTCAGCATGGTGTCATCTTTACGTTTAATAAACATAAATGGCAGTAGACTGAACCTCACATTACAAAACAGGGAGGAGTTTGGCTGTGGGTTGAACAACATTCAAATAAATGCCCAAAGCAACAGTTGATAGATTGACTTGTTTCAGCTTTATACTGCCGGGGGTCAGGGTCTGACTCTAAACTTGAAGCAGCCGTGATCTGTGGCGACGAGTGGTACTGCGGCCGGAAGAAACATTCATAAAATTGGTTTTACTGCTCAAATATATTTTCAGCAGAATATATTTACTTGGCTCATATGGTGCCTCAGAATATTCTCTTGGTGCTTATGTATATATATTTTTTCTAACAATAGGTGGGTTTACATGGACACTTTTTGTCTTTCCGAATAGAAAGTCCACTGAACGTTTGCGGTGCTAATAAAATAATAAAACTAAACACACCAGCACACTGTGTACAAGTATCTGTGACAACAAATAGCATCAACAACTAGCTTCTGGGACCAATAAAAGTTCCACAATAAAAGTAAATAAGACTTGCACCAGCAGATACTTTCTGAGTCACAATAATGTGTGTTAAGGGCAGCAGTCCTATGGGCTTTGCCTATACCTTATTGTCGCTTTCATTTCAGGTACGGGCGCATCAATACATGCCACCGGTTACTGGAGACCATTACAGACTCACGTCTGGTAAACGAAGGGGATGAGCGAGGCCTGACACCCCTCCATCTTGCCTCAGGAGCGGGCCACACCAAGGTGGTGGAGCTGTTGCTGCGCAAAGGGGCCCTTTTTCACAGGTGTACACACGCACATAAACATGACAATCTGTGTGTGATTGCAAAGGAGACCTTAAGACACACCGAATTCTCTTCATTTATTGTACAGCAGGTTGTTTATTTTATTTTTGTAGTTTTTATTACCACTATATATAGTTTTATTATTATAATTGCACCCTGTATTGCAAATTTGCAGAAAAGACGCTGTATAAATACAGTTTGATTAGATTTTATATTATGTGTTCGTGGGGCATGGAGTTTGAAACCAAAAACATTTTTATAATCCCGTCTCAACCAAACATCCTCAATCACATGGGCTATACTATGGCCACACATCTAGTACACTCCATAGCTTCCACAATATACTGTACATATATTAAGTATACTGTCCTGTGTACGTTTAACAAGCATTCCTGCTACTTTTATCTTATTACGTTCATGGCTCCATCACAGCCAAGATATGGATTTAACAATCTTACATAACAGAAGTATGCAGACAGATCTTTTTCTCGTGTTCACAGTGATTACAGGGGCTGGACTTGTCTGCACCATGCTGCGTCTGAAGGATACACACAGACAATGGAAATCCTGCTATCCACAAATGTAAAGTTGCTGGACAAAACAGACGAGGATGGGGTACGGAAAGTTACTTTTAACAGCAAGATAAAACGGGCATGGTACTAATAGATGGGCCTAATCACAAGTTTGAGTCCAGAGCTACAGCACCATATATAGTACCGTATACAGCAGGGGTGGGCAATTATTTTCACTTAAGAACTTCGCAGGCCACATTACTTTGTTAACAAACACGCTAATTTTTTTTAAAAATACAACACAAAATAGCTAACTTTGTTAACTTGCATATTTATGCATAGGCTATTCCTATGCAACACAATTTTCATAATAAAACATAACAGTTCACTTTAATTATGTATTTTTTACGCAGCAGTAAATAAAGTAACATTCTGCAGAGCTCGTCGGGTAATTTTATGTTGTATTATTATTTTGTAAATGTTTGATGTACCGTTCGGGCCGGGTAGAATGTCTCCAAGGGCCGCATCCGGCCCCCGGGCTTTACTTTGCCCAGGCCTGGTATACAGTATATGTATAAGTATATACATATACATAATAGTCCCAGCGGAGAATAATATCCTTACCAATGTAATGCATTTTCTTATTGCCGTACAAGAATACTGCGCTCCATACTGCAGCCAAAAATGGACATGTTGCTGCAGTCAGGCTCATGTTGTCCAGGGGGGCGGAGCTCATTTTAAACAAGAACGATGCCACCTTCCTCCACGAAGCAATGCAACATGGGAAGCAGAATGTGGTCAATGCTGTCATTGACAGTCACAGGTATTTGAATGCCAACTTACCAGTGCATACAGTAAAAGGCTAATTAAAGTCTAACTCGTCACCAAGTGTCGAGGTGTCCTTGAGCAAGACATCTAACCTGTAACTGCTCCCGGTGGTTGATCGCACCTTGCGTAGCAGCAATCACCATCGGTGTATGAATGTGTGGGTGAATGTGTGAATGCGAGGCAATACTGTACAGCGCTTTGAGTGGCCGGAAGTTTAGAAAGGCTGTATAAATGCAGTCCATTTACCATTTACCAAAGGAGGATATTCTGTATTTGCAAATACAACAAAAATTTGGCAATAACACTGATATTATAGCAATGATATGCTAGCAATGCCAGATAGATGTCATAATAACATTTTAAATAAGGCTGAATATACATATAAACACACATTAAATATGTGTTCATGGTTCCAACCTGTAATCATAGTTTTTGTCTCTGTTCTTTTTAGGGCTAATGAGATTTTGCCACATTTTAAGCGTGGTAGCAGCCAGCGCTGTCCAGTACTGGACATGATTGAGTTTCTGCCAGACTCCTTCCGGGTTAGTTACATTTTAAAGGATGTACAGAATATGGATCTATAGAAGATATCAACTGGAAAGAAAAGCACTAATCTATTTTGTCATTCTCTATAGTACCTGTTGGACCACTGTGTGAGAGAGTCAAATGACCCCAACAGTCTTGACTACAATGTATTTTACAGTCAAAATTACACACGTTAACACAAATAATATTAAGTACAGCACAAAGCAACTGCAAGGCACAAATAACAGTACGTACTGTATGTGTTGTAGATCGAATACAATTTCCGATGGCTCCAACCTCCCATTATAAACAAGAAGCTTTCAAAAGTCGACGACACCTTTAAAGTGCAACCACTAATTGCACTTAACGTAGGCATTTTATTAAAGTTTTTCCTATTTCCATATTACATGTGATTGTTGTTTGAGTTTTAGCTGAACTAGAATGTAAATGCGTACATATATGTTAACATGTCACATTGTCCCTTCATATTATGAATAACATAGTAATGCTATGTGTATGCTTCTCTCACAGGCGATGGTGCAATACAACCGCATTGAGCTCCTGACCCACCCTGTGTGCCAGAAGTACCTGCACATGAAGTGGTCTGTATTCAGTATGATTTCCACACGTTGCAACAGCAAATTGTGCATGCTAGGCTATTGCAGTGGTTGGATGATATTGAGAAAACATAAACCATGTTGTTATTGTAGTTTGTGTGAGGATCCTGCACTGCTGAAGGGTTAGTAGTGGCTAGGGGGCGTGTCTACTCCTGCTGACACAGGCATGCCA
>JAODTR010021940.1:0-24302 GCA_025399935.1 Amblyopsis rosae
CTACGTTTACCCCGGCGGCGGTAACGCTTACGCCTGTGGTCTAGAGCCTGGGAGCGGAAAATGCATGCTGGGATGCCCGACAAAAACGGGGGCAAATGTTGATATCCACCATGATCAAACTTCGCTAGGTCTTTTGAAACCAATCGAAGATTGAGCAATATTTGGCGATCATACACCAACAGAGAATTGACATTTTGAACAAGAAACAGAACAAACACACACAACGTTGTCATTGACAGGCGGCAAGCCACACACACTGGCACCATCACTGCGAATAGAGATCACCAGATAGGTGATGTCCCACTGATTCCTCACAATGGAAGCAGCTATTATGATCTGGTATGATGCTTTTGTCTAGCCTGGATCTGATATTGTGGTCTGGTCACATTTTTCATATCTTATTGTTGTTTGCGATTCAGGCTCTCCAACATGGATTTTTTGACTTCGAAACATTTGATGTCAACGAGTATGAACATTATGAGGTAAATAATTGTGCTGGTACAATGTCATAGTACTCCTAAGAGAAGCAGTATGTTCTAGGCAGTATATAGCTAGTATATACTGCTGCTACTACTATGACTAATACTATTGTGTTTCTACTTGAACTAGCTGACCCAGAACTCCAGTGTCTCTCTATAAAGGCTCTGGCAGGTAATGTGCCATTTAGGTTTTGAATCTGTGTCCTTGTTCCTTGGCAGAGGGTTGAGAACGGAGACTTAAACTGGGTTGTTCCCGGGAAGCTTCTGGCTTTCAGTGGACCCCATCCTAAAACCAAAGTAGAGAACGGTGAGTGTGTTGACCCAACCCATCACTTATTAGCGTTGGCCTGGCTAAGTGAGTCCTGCCAGCCAGCAGAGCGTAAACACCAAGGTGTTGTATTCCCAGGATATCCGCTTCACGCTCCGGAGGCGTACTTCTCCTACTTTAGGAAGCACAGCGTCACCACAGTCGTGCGCCTCAACAAGAAGATCTACGACGCCAAGCGCTTCACGGACGCCGGCTTCGACCACTACGACTTGTTCTTTGTGGACGGCAGCACGCCCAGTGACGCCATCATGCGACGCTTCCTGCACATCTGCGAAAGCACGACTGGCGCGGTTGCCGTGCACTGCAAGGGTAGGTGTGTCAACCTACCTGTGTGATCATACTGAGAGCTTTGTTTGTCCACACACCTGTCTAATTAAGATGCACTCCTGCTCCATGTTATCCATGGTGACTGAGCTCCTAGCCTGGTGTGACCGGACCCACAGTTCACTTGGTCAACAGGGATGTGTTCAGTCGTTGCCTCTTACTGGCCATAGACCTCAGATTAACTTTGACTATTGGACAGCCTTTAACTTATTGGCGTTGCTGCAACTGTTTGTATCGCTTCATCTAGCTCTACCACCATTTCGAAACACACGCTTGACTTCAACGTCATCACGCCTAGCCACCCCAATGGTTGCTGATTGGTCCACCAGCAGAGTATTTGCAGTGGTCAGGGTTTCCATACTACTATTGTATAATCTCAGAGATAATTGAGGCTGAGCCAGGCTACTGCGCTCCCAGAATCCCACAGTTCCATTCCAGCACATTGTTTATGTTTGAAACGCTATATGTATGCGGTTGTATGGCAGGGATACAGAACACGTGAGCCTTATAATACTCTAGGGCGCACGTGTCAGATTCAAGGCACAATTATATCTGGCCCGCGAGAAAAGAAAATATAATATCTATCATAACTGGCCCACTGTTACATGATTGACGCAAGTCCCAGAATGAACTGCAACGATGAGCATGCCGACCTGCGCTAGTCCAGGTACACCTTCCCCCGACAAAATGTAAAATTTAACCACCGATAACTTGCCATATTGGCTAGTTGACAAATTCAAACTAAATGTTAAACAACGTATCGCCAAAAAACCCTGTTAACTCATTGAGACCGGTCGGATGCAATGTTTGCGTGCTTCTCCCTTTAAGATGGAAAGAAACAAAGAGCGCATTTTAGATTGTGTCACGACTGATGAAATACATTGTGATTCACTGAAATGCACACAGGGAAGCTAAATGCATTATTTCTTCTTCACTGTTAGCGTTTGTGTGGATCGCAAGAGAGTTTCCAAAGCTATATTGCTAAAGGCTGGAGAACTAATCTGAGCGAGGGGAGTATTACTCCGATAGCCTACAGCAGTTGAGGACGCAAAAATAATTTCTGACCCAGATTATGATGTGAACCAAGGCTCACTGGGTAAGAGACATTTTAGGAGGAGGATTACAGCGAGTTTGCCAGATTACACAGTGATGGGACAACAAGGAAAAATTTCCTACCAACACTAAAGCCAAACTCTGTCCGTAATAATAATAATTATGGTAATAAACGACAATGGCGATTATAATGTAAAACATTGATAATAACTAGGCTAGAATACTGTTATGTGTAGCCTAATTTGTGAATAGTGATTAGGGCACCGTCTTCTTCTTCTTATTATTATTATTATACATTCTATCTCTCAAATGCTTTTTTTTCATGTACAGTATCTGCTACAGGGGCTGGGAAACAAAGGTTGTTGTGATCATTGACAATTTTGTCAAGTTAACCATATGGTTTTAGAATGCTTTTTAGAGGGCTCCTTGAGAGTTTACTATTCTGTACCACTGCTAATATAGGCTATTGATGCGCAAAGAATCGTGGGAAATACAGTGTGTCAGATCAAGAATAAGGTCAGAGGTCAGAATTATGCTCGTCACAGGCTACATACAAGCCTCCCAATAGAAATGCCCAAACAAAAAGTTGACTCTTTAAACATTGGCTTTGAAACAGAATGGTGTATGTGAGTAGGCTATATGTTTTCTTGAATTAGCCATATATCAGTTTGTCTTGTTTGTGGAGTTGTAATTAAAGAATATAACATAATACAGTTTGACACCCCTGTTCTAGGGGGAGGAGCAGAGAAGAGTGTGGAGGTGCATGTGCTCTTGAAACGAAGCAAAAATATTTTTGTGACTAGTTTCTTGTCTTTATTATTGTAATGGCTGATTTCTGAAACGCAAGTCACCTTCTGCTGTTAAGTCTAGACAGCCTCTCAACTACGGTCATCTCATGTTCCCTGGGCTATAGCGGGCCTTGGCAGGACTGGCACTCTGATTGGCTGTTACCTAATGAAGCACTACAGATTCACAGCAGGAGAGGCCATCGCTTGGATACGTATCTGTCGGCCAGGCTCTGTGATTGGTCCACAGCAACACTTCCTTGAAGAGTGAGTCCTCCTGTCCACACATGCACACACTGAAATATTAAGAAAACACTTTATAGCCCTAAGAATTTAGACTTACGTGAACTGTGTATGCTCTTGGCTGCCACTAGATGTCACACCATTGTCTCCGACCAATACATGTGCTTCATGGGCTACATGCACTAAACATGCAGGCGGCTGGGCCGGCTATAAAACAAGGATCAAAGGAGCTTACACACGCCTCACAGAATGGTGTGAGGCGTGCGTTAAGGCAGACCCTGTTGGTAATAATGGTTTGTATTGGTGTGTATCAGGCGTCAGTCAGAACCTGTGTGTGTGTGTGTGTGTGCGCGCGCGTTCGTTCGTTCGTTCGTTCGTTCCAGGAAGCAGGGGGCTCTGTGGTTACTAGGTGAGGGCCAGCAGCTCCCGCAGGCCAAACAGGAGAATCGTGGTGTGCCGGGCCTGATCTCCAGTCTGGATGCCCTCACGCTGAACCCTGCCCCCAGTCCCGCTCACAGCATCTCCCTCTGCACATCCCCAAGCTCTGATAGGCTGCAGGAGGTATGAACTCACACAGAATACTGTATGTGCATCATATGGCACTTTTCCATGCTTTAGGGATCTTTTCCATTGCAGTTCCAGCTCTATTCGACGCGCCTCAGCACGGGTCTTTTTCCACTGCAGATACTACGCACTCAGTTGTACCTGGTCGCCATAGCGACACCGCTGTTCGAACCACTCCTGCAGTAGATTGATGCCCTGTTCAGCTCTCACTAGATATGCCGTCGACAACCGAGAACAATCTGCACTTGCTCAATGGATCACGCGTGGTTTTGCGCTTTTATTCATATTTTTTATTAAAGGTACATAAAACGTTGTGGCTGCTTCAGCAGTTTGCCGTATGCCCATATTCCCAATGACGAGGTGACGATGTAATCCAATCAGTAGCCTGCATTGTTGACACGTCACATTTTGGTATGGCCAAAAGTAAAAGAACCAGGTACTATCCCAACTTTTGCATACTGGAAAAGCAAAAAAGGTGAGTTGAGTTGAGCTGGTACCAGCAGTGGAAAAGCACCAGTAGCATCACCGTGTGAAAAGCACGTTCAACATCTGAACATCTGCTGTATATTGGCTTCTGTTGCAGTCTGAATATAACTGATTTATGCGTGTGTCAGAACACACATTTGAACAAGTTCATTAAATTGATTCAAGGCACGGCTACTGTACGTTGTTTGAGGCTGCAGCACACACACACACACACACACATTTCACACATTGTTGAACCAGTGGGTGTGTCCAGATGAGTAGTGCATGCTAAGTAAATGCTCCTTCTCTGCTCAGGAGGTGGAAACCCAGGGTGATAAACTGAGAGCCTTAAAGGGCCGCAGAATACCTCGTGCTGCTACCACTGGAGCCCTCAGGTAACGCAACAGGGTTAGAGCAGACCAGAAAGAACAATAATGATACATAATAATGGCTAAAATTATCACATTTCCATTGTTTATTTCAACACTGATTATTGTAAAACCGTTAAGTGTCCCAGACAAACAAACGGGACTTGACTAGACCCTAGATGAAAACAGACCACATATTCACATTTACAACTACTGGAAGGTTATGTATTGTGATCACTATGAATAACAATAGCTATTATTATATCATGACATAAAAACATAAATAAATATTTATATGATCGTTATGATTCAGAGTGGAGGAGATGAAGATACACAGCAGATCACCATCACAGCCCTTCAGGTATGAGCTACAGCTATATTGGTTTTACATTACACCCCAGCACTGGGTATAGTAATACATATTCAATAATGTTATTACATGCTAATCTTAATGTATCTACTTATTTTATCTACTCTATTATATTTAAAGTAGAGTATTTTGGTTCAACCGTGTAGATTGACTTACAACACCACCTAGTGGCCAGAACATGTATTTATAGTTTTAACCTGATTTCGTTCTATTTCTAGAATGCAGGTGGGGCTCAGTCAAGGTCCTGCCTCCCCTCTCAAGTCCTCCAAACTTGCATCTGCTGCGGCCAAGAGGATCGGTCGCAGCCCTTCATCGTCAGCCTCTAACCTCAGAGGGTCTGTCTGTCTGTCTGTCTGTCTGTCTGTCTAGTGATTCCTGTGTGTCTAGTTCTAAGTTTGGTCTCTTCATGTCTCAGCAGCAATATCAATGCCCGGCTGGCCAGTTCCCTTGGCGACCTTTATGCCCTGGAAGATGCGGGCCCATCCGCCCCCTCCATCTCCTCTGGTCCCCAGACCAGCCGTGTAGCAAACCCTGGCCTGGCGTGCTACAGTAGCGGGCCCCGCCCCACACACGAGGTCAACAACAACAGCGGTGGTCAGTATGCGAGTTCCTCGTCGCCCCCTGGTGGCCCATACAGACACCAGGGCCCCCCGAGCGCCATGAAAGGCCCCTCTGGACGATTCCTGAGCCGCTCCATCCCAGTAAGTGATCTGGCCCCACTAATAGTGGCTGTAGATGCTGCTGTGTTCACAGCGGAGGGGAGTTGACCTGCTGCTGTTTGTTTTGCAGTCACTTCAGTCAGATTACATTCGGTACTAAAGAGGTCCTCATCCAGCGGGAGCTCGCCTGTCTTCACCTCTGCTGTCCTGCCTGCTGAGGGAGAAATGTTCACTCTCGTGTCTAGGATTTGACTTGCAAGGCATCATGGGTATTTCTAGAGGACATCTTGGGGAGGTGTGTGTATTGCAGTACACACACCTCAGAGACTCTGTCTTTATATTGGATGTAAATAGCATGTAGTGTACACACATGTTGAGCTAAAAACAAGGATGTATTTAGATAAATATTTTTTATTCCTATACTTATTCATGAAGGATGACCTATTTTTGTCAAATCGAGATGTATTTTTGTGTAAAGAGAGTTTAGTTTTCTGTTCATAGAGATGAAACGAGGAGTACAACTGATCGTAATTCAGTTCTGTGTGCTTATATTAGAGGCCTTATAATCGTATAATTATTTTATTATATTAATCTCAGCTGCTAAATATGCGCAATTGAGTAATTGTTTATGATCTTTATATATTTCACTGCTGACCTAGAATGGGCCTAGCATTTTATTTGTAGAATTTTATTATTCACACTTGGTATGTTTGCCTGCACACCAATATAAGTATATATTAAACTGATTATGTGAGAATGGCACTTTCTTCGCCACTAAATTTTTCTTTTAAATTTTTTTTTTTATTGTAAAAATCGTAATCGTTTTTACCACAGTGCATTTGAAATGTGCAAGTGTAGATTTGGCTTTTACATCAAATGCGTTGGGAAGTCAAAACTTGAAATTTGAAACGGTTGTTAATGTAGTGGCAAAATGTTGTCTATGTAAACCATATGTGAGAAACTGCTCCTTTTAATCAACTTTGCATTAATTTGATAATTAATAATGAATATTGTGTGCATGCAACCATACTAATTGACTCAAGATTAGTTCGACAAATGATGGAATCTCATCTTGTATCTTTTTGTTCATTGGGTCCCTTGGTGGACATTTTGTTAAATACTTGTTGAATGTTCTGATTCAGAACTAGTGTATTTTGAAGCCCACTGATATATGATATGATTTTACTGTATATTATGATTTTCCTGCTGACCTGTCTTCTACTCCAACCCTGCTAGAACCAGCCTGATATTTTTGTTTCATAAGAAGGAAGTGTTACTGTTCTAAGATTATTTTCCACCTGTCAAATACAGTGACTTCTGCAACCAGAATATAAAGAGGGAGCAACCTTAAGGCTGTGAGCTTTACATCTGTCAAAGGTTCTTTGAGACTTTAGACATTTTTGGCCCTGTGCAATGTGCTTTCTTTGCCCTGATTGTTCCAGATTGTTAATGTGAACACCCTACATGGACAGCCAGAATTCTGGTAGCATAAGTCCGGGATCAGTGTTACGTGTCAATGCGACCAAAGTTACCTTCCTTCCAGGAAGGTCTATACATCTTCTACCTCCTCACAACAAGCAGATGACAGCACCATAAGCACAGGATGTAGCCTGTTTACCACAGAATCATTGAAGAGATGGGGTGCCTAATATATGGCATCACCACCCTGTCAAAGTGCCCTTAGCAACACATCCCAGTCAGGCCTCTTAACCCTATCGCATGCTTCTATGTCTCCTGTAGAGGTCACCTAGCCTCAGTATATGAATCAGGTTGAGAACATCTGTGGAACTAAAATCATGCATGTCGTGAATAGATACATAGATCAGTAGATGTATCTATGTTGTAGTCACTCTCCTGGACAAGAGGGGCCAAACTTAAGACCCTGTGTTGGGAGGGGGGCAGTTTAAGGTCTGTTTCTGTGGCAGACTTACCTTTTACCTCCCTGTGGAATTTAAATAACTATTGTTTGTATTTCTCTACGGAGGCCCTGGCAAATTAAACCTAAAAAACCACTGAAGGAACTGATGTAATGTTGTAATTTCTGTGACCTAATTGAACATTTTACATCAAGTAACATTACATACATTGCTTTATCTTATTAGATAGCACTGCTAGATAAAGAGTAAGACGGATACTGTATGTGTTGTCATATAATAACAGATTTGTGAAATCCGTTCTCCCACCTATGCAAACATTTTCACCATGAATGCAGTAGGCCTAAATTGTAAATGACATGTAACTATGGTATTGCATTTGAGAGCCCCCTTAAAATAAAAAATATTCTAGAAATGCTTAAATGTATGCAGCATGTTAAAACACCATTGGGTAAGTAGATTATGTCAGAGGGTATTGTGGTTTCCTCTCAGAACATTTCATAATGAACAAATGCTGGAAGACAGACCTAAGACTTTGTAACATTTCACTTACATTGCTACATATTTAGCATGTATATTATGCTAAATCTGTAGCAATAGTGAGATTTAATGTTCAAGATTTACAGGGACAAGAAATGGCCTAGATGTATTGCCTAGACAAAGACAATATGTCCATGTATGAGACTATGAGCACACACCAGTATCATTATTTTATCTTTTATCTTTATATTATTTTATTATATTTTTTTATAATTTGCTTTTTAGGTTTAGTGAATTGTGAATTATTTCACAACAAAATTAATCCTTTAAGGACCCTTGAAAGACTATAATGCGATAATGCAAGCGACCAGAATCTTCAGTGACGGTGTTGTGCCAAAAAGTGATTTCCTGACAGAAAGTGATTTTGCACGCTCCCGCGGACGGCAGCCTGTTAAAGCTGAATCGCTGTAGTCTAAAGATGCCGTTTACTTGATTAGTAAGTCAAAACGTGCGAATTAATCTGAGTTATTGTCTACGATAATAGCAAAGGTGTGTCTTTGTGACACTTATGATTCTTGTAAAAAAAAAGTTATATGAATACCCCATTCAGTCTTTTTTTACCAGTTAAAATCGTAAACACATACATTTTGCTCATTTCACGAGGGTTATATTGCATATCATATGTTATAATTTATGACTCAACCAGTCCTTTTTGTGTATTTACATCCTTTGAAGAGCCAATACGAGCCATAATGCACATTTCAGCTTGCCAAAAAGTGATTTCAGCCTTCCGCGGGAGAGCGCAAAATCACTTTCTGTCAGGAAATCACTTTTTGGCACAACAACTGTTTTGTGTTTTATTCGGTGCTGAGTGGTCTCGGCTCCGTGCTCAATCTGGCGGTTCTGCTTCTCGTCATTTACGTTAAGAATCTTAATGTGTCGTTAATGCGCTCATCGTTAACGGTTGCGTGTCCGACATCCTTCTCTGACATGCTGTGCCCGTTCTGAATGCGTGGTGGTGCTGTCCAGTGGGACTCGGCTCGCTCGCGTTTACCGGGATGTGGACGCTGTACTGTTTGTCGCCATCTCTGTTTTTCTGCTCTCGCATTCCCTCATCGCCGTAACCGTTCATCGATGCATATGATCACCAAACTTCCCGCCGCGTACATGTCAATTTACCAAAATAGATACACTTGTTGGCTGATCTGCGGCTCATGGTTCCTCTGCTGCCGCCGCCGTGCGCGTCCTCAACGCAGACGCAGGTGGCAGCCAGGTGTCGTGCCCAAAAGTGACTTGCTGATAAAAAGTGATCACGTTATAAAAAAGTGAATTTTATGGTTATGTTTCCACATTTGTAACTGGTTAAAATTAATGGATTCATTATAATATAGGCCTAGGGCACAAAGCAGGTGAATACTGTAAATAAAAGGATCACTAACATTTATTTTTATTTTTATAGGCGGCCTATACCATCATTTAGACTATATATGTTTTCGAAATATAGATGCTAAAACAACGATAATGAACATAGCAAACAAACACACAGTTTACACATCGGAAATTATAGACAATATATTTCGAAAATATACATGTACCGGTAACTATGGCTATAGACCCCCTACATAAAACATGAATATATTTTTAAATGATCCTTAATTTATAGTATTTCACCTGCTCTGTGCCCTATATTATAAATAATCTATTCAATTGTACCAGTTAAATGTGGGAATATAACTATAAAATGCACTTTCTCATACCGTGATCACTTTTTATCAGCAAGTCTTTTTGGCAGCACCTGCCATCCGGCACCTGGTATACAGCCATGGTTATCCAGAGAGACTGTTCCCGCACCTGTTCCAGCGGTTACGCTATTGTTCACACTGCGCGCACACGTCCGTGGTTGTGTTGTTACACGCAAATGTTCAGGTCCATAGCCAGGAGCAGTTGTTCCGGTCTGATCTAAGAGGAGAATTGTGAATAGGAAGGTCTGGAGTGACGGTGGTGCCCATCAGCACAGTGACACGCATTCTGGAGCGCTGGAGATGTCTGTGTGGGTGTGTGTGCGCGTGCGCGTGACTCATGTCAGGAGTTCTGCAAACTTGTCCTTGCCAACCGCCTCATGAGCAGTGTTAGGGTTACGCACAACTGCCCCTGATAGATAAGTTCTTATGTTGATTGTGTGACACACAGGTTTGGTGCAGTTTGTCTGAAATTAACAACAGATCACAGCGTGATGCAGCTGGACGGAAAACCACCTGCACATACCTGCAGATATACCTGAAATGCAGGCAGCATTGAGGCTGAATGGGAAATAGCCTAATGCTCATTCTGTCACATTCCGATGATGTTTACGTGATATTTTTGGAATCCAGGCCTACATGTCCAAGTCGCATTCAGTGGTTGAGCATATCTAGCCAAATTAACAAACGATACTGCACTTGTAAGTAGCTAAGACATTGCTGTTTCATCATCTTGTGTCTGAAAACATTTACCGCTATTTATTTGCATTGCACTGAGGGGCGTGAATTGATTTAGCATACAATAGCTTTAATCAGAGCATGCTGACAGATCCAGTTATCCACCGTTTCAGTTCATTGAACATAAAATATAAGACACGACGAGAGTTTTAACGCACTCATATTTGATTTGAAGAGTTTTGGCTTACTGTGTTTATTGTTCATCTCTTGCATAACCGTTTTCCTATATGTTTTATGTTACCTATGGTCAGAATAATCTAAAGCGTTATGCACCACATTTTACATTTCAGTTGGGAATGGAATAGAATAATCATGTTTTGAACTATTTTGAAAATATTAACATAAGAAATATTAGCAATATAATCACCCAAATAACTTCCCAAAAACTAAAATGTGACAGTTATCATATATTGTTGAAGCTGTATGTAGCCTATATGAGATAAATTGACTGTGGATTTTTATGTATTTTAGCCTACAATGAATTTGTGCAGGTTTGTAAGGTGACTTATTAGCCAATCTCCACTTCAGTACACACGTATCAATCAAAACACTACGTGTGTGTGGGGTGAGGTTTTTGTGAGATTGGCGGTGTTCAATCGAACCATAGCCTGCCCTATCTGTAGGGGGCGCAGACACTCGCACAGACCACACATATGAGAGCAAACCGTTGTGAAGCCAACATAGAGGAGCTGCGCTCTCTTTGTTTTCACACGGTATCCACTATAAAATGGGTTTACTGCTGCCGTTCATGCTCATATTTATAAATGTGTTTACAGGTAGGCTAACATTTAATTAGATCGTGTTCACTTATGCCTATTTGCAAATTATATGGGCCTATATATTTTCTAAATGGATTTTATATAAAACGCAATTTTAAACAGATGCAAGGCTGGGTGAGATTACGTGCAGGCTTTTGTTTGTTGCCCTATTACTATTATTTTTGTAAATTTGTATTATTAGGCCTTGTGTTATTATTTTTGTAATTGGCTAATATTTATTGGGCGTTATTATTATTAGTGCAAGCTGTTATTTCTGTTTTAAGTAGTTACTTCTGTTATGAGTAGTCGGCGGGTTCAGGGTGAACCTCCAGCCCAGGAGGGCTTTATTCAGGGCTGGGGACAGAAAGGAGCTCCACTGCTCCGTTCTGGATTGTCCGGACCCTGTAATCTCATGGGCCACGCTGGGGGACAAGCCGCTGACGATACAGACCCGGACGGACAAAAACGTCTCAGTCGCGACATTGTACCCGGTTACGACAGAGCACGAGGGCACAATTGTGTGTAAAGTGAGCTGTGCACGTGAAAGTAAACAACCAGGAGCTGTGATTAAAGTGTACGGTAAGTTATCGCGCTCACACACACGCACTCACACACGCACATGCACACGCACGCAGATAATTATCAGAATAATTTATAAAATCTGACTTGATTTGAGGTTTTCAAAAATACAATAATGCCAAATAACAGGTCATAACGTGATGTCACTCGGACTTTGCGTTACTGCGACCTTGAACGTAGCCAGCAAGCCATTATAGCTGGCTAGGCTATATTTAGCCTGTCTCAGTGTAGACTAAACACTAATTGACTCCTCTGACGGAGAACTACTCTACATCATACAGTGTCACAATATTGTTATTTCATGGCTATGATGGCAGACTAAACTTTTTTTTTTTGTCCAAGCAGAGCAACATTATGACCACCACAGTAAATTGTGACTAGTGATTTACAAAATTATGAGAATGGCTGATTAATGGAACAAATAATGCTGGTATACTATTCAGCATTCCCAGAGCCTCCTATCATCCAGGGATACGAGGAGCTAATGGAGGGCCGGGAGGCACTGCTGACCTGCCAGGTGTACCACCTCCACCCTACTGAGCATGTCTCCATCTCCTGGTCCAGAGGAAACACCGTCCACAGGACCTTTGGAGACACCAAGTCCATTTGGTCCTTAACCCCTACGCTAAACGACACGGGAACAAACCTTACCTGCCATGTGAAGCTGATCCTCCCCGGACTCCCCGAGGAGGAGAGCGCGAAGGAGACGACGGTTCTCCTCAACGTCCGCTGTAGGTCACATGTCAGGTGGCTTTGTAAAGCGCTATAGCACTACATATGTCATAGATATCATAACTCGTATGTAATAGTTACACCGCCTGCTATTATTCAGCTCCGCCCCTACAGGTGGCGCTGTTACCTGCTAGCTCCACAGCAGAGAGGGGGTCTGAGCTGGTCCTCAGCTGCCAGACGACAGGGTGTCCCCAGCCTGTCGTCAGCTGGAGGGCTGCTCGGGGAGAGGCTGTCCCCGGTGGGGTGCACACCCAGGGTCACATGTCTCTACTGCGGCTGGAGCGGCTGGACGTCTCTGACCAGGGAGACTATGTGTGCTCCGCCCAGTGTGGCTCCACCAGCAGAGAACGCACATCTAGAGTGAATGTGTTCTGTGAGGAGCAATGCACACACACACACACACACACACACACATACAGAGATTCAATAAGAGGAATTAAAGTTGGAGTCAGCGATGGTAAGCTAATATAAGATAATATCGTCCAATAGCTGCTTGTCCTGTATGCGCGATGAAAATACAACATTGGCAATGTGTGTACACAGGCGGTCTACCAGGCATTGAATGGACAGGTGTTTTTGTTTTGTTCAAATAGCAACAGTCTTTCTCAAGCATCCCTGACTCCACCTTTAAGAGTTTAATAATATTAAGTAATGTTCACCTTTGATCGCCGTACTGTTGTTTATCCCCATCATCCTTTTTTAGAGACAAATGCATTACTGTTACTTTACACTCACCTAAGTGAAGAGTGTAAAGTTTGCCAGTAGAGCACAGATATTTATTCTGACTATAGATCCTCTCTGGCTGACTAAGACCATCTATTGCTATTTGACTACTACTGTGCCATGCATGACATAATGTCACACATCTAGACACAAGATGATACAAACATACTGTAGTACTCAGACCTGCAAATGGAAAGGTTTTGATGAATGGGCAGTATACTAAATCTTCATGTAAACACTCCAGATGATTACATGTTGTGGAAGAATGGAAAATACATAAAACTTCCTCCATCTTACAGACTGTAATGCACTCTAGTGTCACACCACTTTCATTATTTTCATTCTGTGCACCTGTGTGGAAGGGTATTTAGGGTGGGGCTGCTTGGGATTATGTTGTCCGTTATTGTGTAGTCAGAGCAACTGGGAATTACTATTAAACCGCAAGCTGAGTCATGTTTTGCCATTTTTTTGTTCTGTTGTTTTATTGTGTTAACTATTTGGTTAAGTCTGCACTTGCACTCACTACTTCACACAGATAGTGTTGTAAATATATAATACACTACTTGACTCTTCTATCCAAATGAAATGCACATGTGTTGTACTTTAACTATTGACATGCAACTGTTGCTCGCCTGCATTACTGTAGTGTAAGTAATGGTATTTTATGTATTTTTGGAATTCTAATGGTTCTGTTTTCTCTGCATGTGATAATCCTATACAGCTTTTCCATTTGACCCAGTTCTTGAGGTCCATGGTCCGGTTCTGCAGAGCTCAGAGGTGGTCCTTCACTGCTCTGTGATGGACGTCTTCCCAGCCAATCAGGTGAGGATCCAGTGGTTGGCAGGAAACACAGAGCTTAAGGCAGAACTGGGCCAGACATCTAGCCGGCTGCAGAACATCATGTCTGTTCTGAGACTGCCTGCGGACCTGCAGGATCCAGACCAGACGCTTACCTGTCGAGCCCACCTGGAGTACGGAGGCATCCGAAGACAGAGGGAGTCCAGCACCACCCTGCTGAACCACTGTAAGACACACAGACACACACACAGACAGACACACAGATGGGTGTGTGTGAACTAATGTGTTCGGTGGACTCTGCAGGTGGTCCCAGAAACACCTCCATTTGGGTGAATCCAGGAGGAACGGTGGGCGAGGGCCAGACAGTGAGGGTGTCCTGTCGCTCAGGAGGAGGTGCTGGCATGCTGGTCCTGAGGAGAGTCAGCCAGGAGCAGCACGAGGAGCTCCAGTCAGGCAACGCTTCCTCTCTCTCCATCAGCATCACTCAGATCACATTGGACCAGTCTGGCCTCTATCAGTGTGAGGCGTCAAACCAGTACGGGTCCCAGTTGGTCACGGCTAGCGTCGTGGTCAGAGGTGAGACATGCAGCATGGGTCACATGACCAACATATTAGAACAACATATTATCTACAATATTAAATGATCTAGAAAAGCTGTAAGTAAAAAAAAGATATGGTCCAGTCATTGAACTATAACGTCATCACTGGTCAACCTTCCATTAATAGAAAACCCCTTACCACTCTATGTTATGATTCATTGATGTACTGTTTATCTGACAATTAGTAGCCTTTTAACAATCGCTCAGAAAAGAATATAAATAGCAAAGGTTTTACATTAATTGAATTAGCAGGTACATTCATGTGTTGCATATGATACAGCTAGATACTGTTGTTTTAAAAATATGTAAAGCAAGAATTTGCAAATCTAGAATAACTAGCCGATTATTTGATAAGCAGTAGTACTTATTAGACTGTTTTGTTGGATACAGCTCCTCCCAGGAATACCACTGTTCTCATCTTACCATCTACGGAAGTCAAGGCAGGAGATAATGTCACCATAGGCTTCCGAGCCATTAGCTTTCCCCCAGCAGAGGCCGTCCTTAAGAAATTGTCTGGAGGGCCAGATGTGTTCTCTTCTGATGGGACCTTTGTCCTGGTAAAGGTCAGGAGCAGCCACACTGGTCTGTACCAGGTCAACATTAGCAACCAGCTGGGACACCAGATACATACATTCTACATCAGTGTCAAAGGTCAGTTAAACATTCACTGCTCGTTATGTAGGACAACCACTGGTGAGTACAGTATAATCATAACTATATGGTTTTAACAGTAAATTAATAAAATTATATATATCTCCTGTTATGAACCTGCACAATTTGATTTGGCTGAAATTACAGTGATCTTCAATGGGCTTACTATACTCAGCATGTCCATAGAGGCAACTGAAATGTTGTTATGAACAGGCCTACATACGAATGCATATGGCCTACTGTAATGTACTAGTATATAAATGACAGTATATGTGTACATAGGGTATAACGCTGTACGGTATACTGTATGTCTGTGTTTATTTCCAGAGGTGAAACATAATCAATTGGTCTGTTTCTATCTCCTTATATACAGAGAACATAAATGCTGTTGATGTTGGCATCATCATTGTGCCAGTAGTATGTACCTTGGTCATACTCGTCATCATCTCTTCACTGTTCAGCTATCTGAGGACCCACAGGAAGACAGGCTTCTATCAGCTTTCTAAAGCTGCTCCTGTCTCAGCCTGACATGAAACTCATCTGGTGCTCACCAACACCACACAGAGAATAGCAACATACCAGGCAGTCCTTTTATCACTTGATAACAGTAATAATGGCACACAGATATGCTATACGTTGCCTTCTCAGTTGATTTACAAAGTAAATGTAAAGTAATGAATATGTAAATGAGGACAACATTCATTTTCAAAAAGTGAATGTCGATGGAATTGACTATATTCACCCTTATATTGTACTAGAAGGCCGTACTGTAAGCACTACCAAATGCCTGGCCTCGCGCAACGCAGACAAGCGCTCGTGCTGTTCCAAGCATAGGGTTAGGCTTAAAAGGAGGAATTGCTCACCTTACAGTGTACAGCATTGAGTAAAGTTATTTGTTACACTTTTCTTTGATTTCTGTTTTCTCTCGTGGTACATAACTGTAAGGAAGTTGATTTATTTTGTAGATAGAAGGGTATGTTTTATATGTAGTTTGTGTGAATGTGAGCAGAATGTTAGTGTATACCTGGCATTTATTAAACATACTGTATGTGTTTTTTAACTCCAGCATGTGTGGTGGGTCTGTGATGTTTCAGGATAACTTTCACTTTTGATTTCAAAATAGCAGATAACACAACTTCCATTAACAATTCACAAGATGTCATGGTTAAAACTATGCAGTTAAAGAGCCTTTATGTCCAATATTATGAACACGTGCTTTTCTAGGTTTAGATTAATAGAGCTAGCATACATTTAGTAGTAGCAGTGTTGTTTTCTGTATAGTGAAGATATTCCAGTAGTATTCATGGATCCAAACGTGGGTTGCTTCATTTAGATGAACTGAGAGCATCAACATGGTTATATTCCATGCACTACAAAATATGAAACATATAGATATGTGTCTTGGTTTTTAAAAATAAAGGTTTTACAGTGATCTCCATTTGAGGTAGAAACAAAAGCACATTAGCTGAAATAAGAAAATAACAAAGCCTCAGTTATTGAATCAGTTTCTTCTCCCATAAGTGGGTGGTTGTCATAGGGGCCAGGCTGTAGATTGACAAATGCTTGAGTCGATGTCCTGATTTCTATAAAACTGTTGGTTAAACAAACCTTTCTTACGCCCATATTTAGTCTTAGCACATGCACTCACTCAAAGTGGCCGTATTCCAGTTAGAACAACTCTTAAATTGAATGGGGCACTGTCCATTTCATGCCTCTGTCTGTCTGTGTGTCTGGCAGGAACAACACAGCTTGTTGAGCCAGGTCTTGGTGCCATGGATAGTTACATTTAATGTAAGGGCTATTTCTGCAGAATCAGCTCATATCTGCCGAGGAAACTCAGGCAGATTAATGGCTTGTATCCCAGTACTCATCTGGTGTTTTTCACTCTTGCTGAAGCTCTAACACCTCTGACCTTTAATGTTTTGTAAAGCAGAGTATCTGCTGAGAAAAGGGGGGATTGTGCTGTGTCTTGTTAGTCTTAATCGTTCAGCCTGCTGGCATTTCCTGTTGCTTTGTTTTTCAATGGGAGACAGTGGGTCCATAAGTCCATAAGGCTTATGTTGTACTCATCTTTCCTCAGATGGTGACCGGCCCAGTCAGGCATGGGTGGTACGGACATTATGACAAACTGGAGGGTTCATCAAATATTATTGATGCCACTCTATAAGCTATATTCTGTGGTCTTTTCTCTCTCACCTGAATATCATGTCCATGTTCCTTATGAAACATGACAGGAAGAGCTCATCAGGCCTTTTCCTGCTAGTTTAGGTTGCTATAGCCTGAACCCTCATCCATCATATAGGGTCACAACCAAAATACACATGCCAGCACTCTAGGACACTCCACTCAAGTTTGATCACGATCAGAAAGTTTGCTATCGTGCGTTGTGTTGTTCTGTGTTGTATATTAACTTGCTACATCAAGATGTTTCCCCAGAGGACAATGAACTAAAATGAATGTGTCTTTTATAGACAGCTCTTAATATGACAACATAAGACACAATCAAGTGGTTTTATGGGAAATTGTAAATCATGCTGTCCACACAAAAGTAACAATGGCAAGACCACCTCATACTTTTTTTAAATTGTTGTCATAGAGCAGCACTCCTTTTTTAAGTTATTTTAGAGTAGCTAGATATTTTAGTGCTTTCATGTAGGTCTTGACCTTAACGTCTGTAGTTAGTTTGAAGCTGTGTTGGCCTAAAGCAGACCAAGGCATTATATGGTTTCATCCTATTGACTCAGAGGTCAAGTGTGTCACTATCTCTAGAACAGCATACCAGCCACATAGGCTACTTTACATGATACATACCAGCCAACTATAGATATACACAGATGGGTTCATGAGTTCACAAAGCTATTCTGAACTCAGAGGTAGAAGTTGTAACTGATATGAATTTGGAAAAGGTTCTGAGAATCTATTGATGCAGGATCTGTTGCAGGTTCAGAGCCTGGAATGGTTTATAGATCATAGAGGAAACGTCTTCGGTCCTCTGGAAATTATCTTGGTGTAACTGACATTGTGCACGTTTACCAGTTCAGAAAATAATAATGTACAAAAGTGAAAGTGCAACTGCGCCTCTTTGTGGCTGATGGTTGTTTCCTAATTCAATTTATTCAACTACCCAACAGAGCAGCAGCAATACATTTGATTTTAATACAATTCTTGGCTGGTTGTAGTGCATAGACAAATTGCCTCTGCAGACACAAGACAAGAAAATAACAATATATAATAATATATAAAAAAAAACATGAATAAAACAAGGGAATCATAATACGGTGGCTATAGTGTTGAATGTGTTAAATTGTCATTTGAGTATCATGGGATAAAGTATTGGATAAATAAGAGGAATGCTTTTATTATGAAAATGTGACGCAACCGGAAGTTATTAGCTAGCCTGTGTTACAGTGTTTGTTGGAAACTAGTCTGCGATAGTGTGTATATGTTACAATGTTGCCATTATCTATTAAAGATGACGAGTACAAACCTCACAAATTCAACCTCCTTGCCAAGATCTCAGGATGGTTTAGGTAAAATAATGTTTTTCTTAGTTCTTTCATTTAACGTGTGTAGTGGTTAGCTACCGTACCGGTGATGTTAGCTAACGTTACTGTAACCAGCCGGTTAATGTGTGAATGAGTAAATCATTGTAACCGCAAAATGAGCACACATAAACCAGCATAACGTAGCACGTATTTGACTTAATGCTTCACTAATATATTGTTGGTAAATATTTAAACAATTAGGCACAAGTACCCTAGCATCCTTCATGTTAACCGAGAGTCACACTATTAAGTTGTATTGCATTTGCATCCTCCTTTAGATCCATTCTGGCAGATAGAACATCCCGGAATCTGTTCTTTTTCTTATGCCTGAACCTTTCTTTTGCCTTCGTTGAGTTATTATACGGCATTTGGAGTAACAGGTAAATACTACTGCCGGCTAATTGCTAACACAGCTAGCAGAATGTGCCACGTATGTCTTAATAGTAGAAGATCTTATGTGATAATTATAACTCTCGAATTACAGGAACTAATCTGTGTTCATCACTTACCAGGAAATCACATCTAGAGTATAATTTAACTACATAAATCCGATTAGTTTTACATATAATAACATAATTCAGCGTTAAGTATGAGCAATTAACTCTTTACAAACTGTATAAACATTCCGGTTGGGGTGTTATAATTTAAGATACAGCACCAAAATAAATGTCTTCAATGTGTTTACAAAGCCAGCCCATGTAAATTATGTTACTTTATACTGTATTTCTACCACCTCAGTGACCAGGACATACAATAATTTCCCTACGAAGCATAGTCCTTGACCATAATTCCATATTAGAAATACAGCTTTGAGCATTGAGAATGTATTCATGTACTTTGTGTTCTAATGTGTGATTTCCTTTTTAGTTTAGGGTTAATATCAGATTCTTTTCATATGTTCTTCGACTGTACAGCCCTCCTGGCTGGCCTAGCAGCCTCTGTCATATCTAGGTGGCGGTCAAATGACACCTTCTCCTATGGGTAAGTGTGGTTGCACATCTCTACGCAATGCTAAAATATCACCCCAATCTTGAACAACAAACAGATCTATGCCATAATATGTTTCAGGTATGTAAGGGCGGAGGTACTAGCTGGATTTGTCAACGGGCTGTTCCTTATCTTTACTGCCTTTTTCATCTTCTCTGAAGGAGTAGAGGTAGTTACAACACTAGAACTAGCTGAAACTGTTATTTGTTAACATTAACTAGCTAACACAAAATGTTGTTAATATGATATAATATATAGGAACTACTAGTTTGGATATTGACTGGTAGATGGAAGCAGTGAAGACATGCAGTTAAATCTACGAGGGTAAAACAGGCACATCACTATGACAGCACAATAGCACAGTTTTTGACATTTACTGTTTGATTCCAGCTATACACCTTAAAATATTAACTACCGTGCCAGACCCCAACTTAACACGCACGTGATTAGAACGTGTTCAGCTGTGTTGCTTTCATTGAGGAACCCTATGGGGCAAGCCAACCTGCTTCAGGTTGGGTCAGCCAGCTTCCGACTTCGAGGATTAGGACCTATACATTCTTGCATCAGTTACTATATACTAACTGGTCCTAACTGTTGTGTTGGCCTGCAGAGGGCACTGGAGCCACCTGACGTTCACCACGACCGCCTGCTTCCTGTGTCCATTGCTGGCCTGCTAGTCAACCTGGTGGGAATCTTTGTCTTCCAACATGGTGGCCATGGCCATTCCCACGGTGAAGGAGGTAATGCCAGAGTAACTATCCGGTGTGTGTGTGTATAGCTTCATCTGATCAGAAACACTGACGCATGTCTCTGATGTCAGGACACGGGCACAGTCACGCACTGAACAATGGCAGTGTGAACCACAGAGATGAGCACAGAGACAAGCACGGGCACAGCCATGAAGGGCACGGGCACAGCCATGAAGGGCACGGGCACAGCCATGAAGGGCACGGGCACAGCCATGAAGGACACGGGCACAGCCATGAAGGACACGGGCACAGCCATGACGAACATCACTGTCATGGTAGAGGCTCCTAGATAGCTCGGCATGCTGTAAAATAATGGCATGTTATATTGACATCTTAAACCATGTAAATGTGTACTAATTATTAATTACATCCTAATGAATCAATGCTGTTGAATGGCAACTGTTTTTGCTCTATGCTCCTGTACCTGGTGGTGATATTCAGCTCCTCTATACCTGAGATGTGTTCTGTTGTTTTAGATGAACCAGGGAAAGGCTCAAGTAAACAGATCTTAGAAGGTAAGAGATTCAATAGTCACTACACATCACTAAACACTGTTGCTAATACACCAGACATGGTAACCATAGTAACTACTGATACATAAACGCATCACATTCCCTTCACTAGTATGTTAATAGCAAATATAGCACCATTGTTTATAGGTGTGCTAGATGGGAGTTTTATGTTTTCAGGTTTATTTTCATTACGCTGCTGAATATTTAATAATCTATCGGTCACATACAAAGAGAGCAGCAGCAATAATTGGTAGAGATGCTAGGTCATAATGCACACCTGACTACAGACACAAGACAAGGAACAAAATACACAGTAAAAAGAAAAGTACCAGAATAAGGTGACTATTGGGGTAAAGTATAATATGGTCTGCATGGTGTAGCCATTACTTGTTCATCATTCTAATGGCTTGAAGGGAAAGTGGTTCTGGTCCGCCAGTTCCTGTACCATTTACCAGACATTAGCAGGGTGAATAGTTTGTGATTATCAGGGACCAGAGCCACCCTGATCTTTAGGGTGCCAATGCATTTGGATAATTGAGCTGATGTGATTTAATCAGTGCCACAATATTGCTCAATTTCTTTGCCTGGCTGTGCCACCAGGGGGAGCTCACAGGCGAGGGATATGTTTATTGTTTTATTCTTTCCTACTCAACCTGTAAATCACTTTGAAAACGTGTGTGCAGAACGACTAAATAGTAATCATGACTGTGTTCTGTTGACAGGTGTGTTCCTGCACATCGTCGCTGACACATTGGGTAGTGTGGGCGTCATCATTTCTGCTCTTCTGATGCAGAACTACAATTTTATGATCGCTGACCCTATCTGCTCCATGCTTATCTCCATCCTGATTGGAGTCAGGTAACCAACATGAGATATTGAGATATATACACACACACAGCTAGGACCAACTGCCAGTTTAATGTAGGTTTTGTTTAATGTTTGTGAACCTCCTAGATTTCTAGATATTGATGCATTATCACAATCAATGTGTGCCTTGTATAGCTTAATGAGCACCACTTTAATATGAAGAGGGAACATGTTTTTCCAATAGACTAGCTGTACAGGTACTGGTAGCCTGTAAATGATCTTTGGTTGAACCAACATTGGTGTGTTCAGTCTCTGTGACGTTTGTGTGGGTGGGGAACAGAGAAGGGGGTTGGAGTGCATTGCTACAGTAAGCATTGAACCTAGGGTGTAGCTGAGTCAGCTTGAATAAAAAGGCATTACTTTACCGACAGCATTAGCTGCTTCCCTTCACTTACACATCTGTATGTGTGTTGCAGTGTGGTTCCCTTACTAAGGCAGTCTATAGGTATTCTGATGCAGAGGAGTCCTCCTGCATTGGATCATGTCCTACCTGAGTGCTACCAGAGGGTGAGAAAATATCATTTCTGTAATATTAAAGGATACAGTATGTCATCATAACTGTTTCCTCATAGGTCCAACAGCTGCAGGGTGTATATAACCTGCAGGACCCTCATTTCTGGACCTTGTGTTCAGACGTTTATATTGGAACAGTAAAGCTGCTGGTGGCTCCAGATGCTGACACACGCTGGATCATGAGTCAGACACACAACATCTTTACACAGGTATACACAGAGGGTCTACACACACACACACACACACACACACACAGACTATATGTTGCTGCTTCAGTAGAGGGGCAGCTCTTGTGTAAAGGTCATCCATGTTAACTAGTAAAAAGTAAACACTCATTGTGTTTCTCTGCAGGCTGGTGTGAGGCAGCTCTATGTGCAAATCGACCTAGCCGCCATGTAGCCCCTTCCCCATGTTTGATTTCCTGTATCTGGACTTCTGGGACCAAAACCCTGCAAGCTGCTCTGTCCAAAAACCCTAAAAGGACCAGTGAGAAATCAGCTGGGGGTCTCAGGGCAGACAGACTGAACTGAATTCTGCCCTCTATTGATACTTCAATCCTTCATCTTTTGTTTTGTATATACATGTCTTGGTAAAGAGGAGTGGATTATATGGACGTCTGGACCCCGTGCCTCTTTCCCTCACAGTTGCACTTTTAGACCTGAGGATCATGCTGAGGATCAATCTGATAAGTGCCTTCCACATGAGTCTGTCACCTGGCAGTGAGTTGGTGACTTCTGCTATCAGAAGATAAAGATATGATCCATTCACCACCCTTGCTTTGAGCTCATCGGTTTACATGTGTGTTTGGGCTATTGTACACGATTGGCCTCATGTGCTTTCAGTGCCCTGGTTGGCCCAGACACCAATTTTAAAATAGTAGGCCCAATGGCCTGATTCGTCTCAACAAAATAAGCATTTTTATGTGTATTATTGATCTTATTTTCTATTTTTAAAGTATATTCTGATAGTACAAGTCACTAGTACATGTTCCAGTGTTTCCCAGTATGAATCAGGTCTCCCAGTATTCATTCCCAGTTCATCAGAGCATCAACTGTTCTATTATTTGCCAAATTATGTGAATGCTTGGCCATATTTGAGCAGTTTTTCAACTATAATAAATGATTTTACTTTATTGCTTTATTGCCATGGTGTTGTACAGTCAGACAGTGTGTTAAGAAGTGTAGGTAGAGCTGTCACATCTGTAGGTGTGAGAGAGCATCAGGCAGGGCAGACAGGCGGAGCATGTCCACCTCCAGTGGGTGGAGCTGTCCAGTGATGATCAGCGAATGAAGTGGAGCTCCCAGGTCACATGACACCAGCTGTCGTAACGTCGCGGTTTGGATCACCTGATCTTCAGCGCCGACTCGGGCCACACCCACACACACGGTATCCTCACTGAATGCTGTAAGGTACAATTAGATAAGTGTCCTCGCTGAACAGTACCCAGTTTACAATCCACACTACAACGCTGCAGTGTATGGGTGCGTTCAGTGGGCAGAACGTTTGCCACGTTCGGTTAAAATGTTTTGCTAAATGACATTTCCTCTAAAGTTTGCGAAATTAGTTGCATATTTGGAACGTTAGGTGTTATCTATACATATTTGAGTGTTTGTTATTGTCACTATTTACAGCCAGTACCAGATATCGCTTTCAATACCGTATTTCATTTTAAATGTACACTACCGTTCAAAAGTTTGGGGTCACCCAGACATTTTCATGTTTTCTATGAAAACTCACACACTATTTCCTCAAATGAGTTGCAAAATGAATAGAAAATATAGTCAAGACATTGACGAGGTTAGAAATAATGATTTTTATTT
>JAODTR010021950.1:0-13787 GCA_025399935.1 Amblyopsis rosae
TGAGTTTTCATAGAAAACATGAAATTGTCTGGGTGACCCCAAACTTTTGAACGGTAGTGTATATATATATATATATAATTTTATATAATTTTATATAATTCTTTTGGCAACATGGACTGCTGCTTTATATCTCTCTACAGTTTGGCCGCTTGTAAGATATGCCATGTTTTTTTCATTATTATTTAATAATGGATTAAATGGTACTCTAGGGGAAGGTTTAGAGTCGGGATGCAGTGATTAGTGCTGTAACTTCATCCTGTCTACGAAGCTGAAAAGCTTTGACAGACCATGTCAGACTTCTACTCACAAATATACTACATTCAGCTAAATGTACAATGAAGGCAGTTGGTTAAAATCTAAACGGATGATTTTGTGTGTGTTGTTTACCAAAAATATATCCCAACAAAACATTTTTTTCTAGAGGGCTGAATACATTTGCAAAGTGCTTCATAACAGAACACATTATGTTCTTATTCAAGATCATTGTTCCCATGTTCTGTCTAACTGGAGTTTTTTTCTTGTTGAACCATATATTAATTATCTATCTAAATATTGACATTCCTCTTTCTTATGTGCTACTCATATCTATGGAATGCAATAAAGGCTTTGTTACATGCATCAGTTAACCTATGCTGATAATATTCAAAATGGAAGGCCCCAGGGTCCCGTATCTGCGAATGCAAGGTCAAAGTAAATGATCTCATGGAAAAGGGCTGGGTTAAGGTAGGTTTCGCTAAATTAATTGGCTGACCGGGTCTGGACTTGTTTAATTCCCCTGTCAATAGAGGATTTAAATGGTATCTAGTTTTCCTTATACATAGTCTATGTAAAACACTGCATTATGACAAACAACACCACGTTTGCCTCCAGCTAAATGCCGAAATCACATAGGAGTTATCCTTTAGTCATTCACTACTCTATGTGTTTGTGAGCACAGCGGTGATGTTTTGGTGGGTAATAGCAGTCACTCTGATAATAAATACCTGTTAGGCCCATATAAAATATTTTGATATGAATGTTCTATCTCAGCAATACTAAAATTAAAAATTTTAAAACATCCAGTTTTGTTCAGGGCTTAAAGACAACTTTTGACATTTGAGTGTTTTATTGTGACTGAGAAAATAACCTTCAATTATAAATCCCAGCTCCTTGCAGCAAATAAATAAAACTAAAAAATAAATAAGACTATTAAATACAGTATAAAACAATAGGCCAAAGGGAAAAATGAAGGAATTTTCTTTTTGATGAAGGAACTCCCAAAATATCTGAAGACAGTAGGCGACATCCTTTGGATGACATCACTTGGATTAAAGTAACATAACTTGAACAGTGATTTAAAATTCCAAAAACATTTAAACATCCATGAAAAGCAACTGCAAAACAGTAATTACACAAATCCCTTTTCCAAAGATGGATCTACCAACTACAAAAACATTATTTGATACATTAGAAATAAAATAAAGCAAAAATTCAAGTGAAGGAAGGTGTAGACAAGTAAAAAACAGTTGCAGTCATTCATTAAGCACATTTGGGGGAAACCCTGTTCACTGCACACGATAACCAATGCATTGGTGTGCTGTAGTTAACTGAAGCTAACCCACACTGCAGTTTCATAAACAGGCACTTAAAATGTAATTGCAGGGAACAACTAGAGGTTTAAACAAAGCTTAATAGTCAAAGCATGTAGTTTTATCCCATAATAGTGTCAGTATGTATAACCCAACTCAAATGTACACAATTATTGTCAGTTTGGTATTTGTAAAACAAAACTTAACATTGAAATTGCAAACAAAACTTACATTTGCTCAAGTATAAAATTCAATAACACAGTTATTGCATTTTAAATATCATTATTATACTACTACGTTTGACAATATTAGTTGGGCCAACCTTGTCTAATAATTGCTTACCTGCTAGCAATACATTGAAATTTCACATTTGAAATTTCAAATGAAATTACATGAAATTTGATTTCAAATAAGCAATTTTTTTTAACATGCTGCTCAGTTAACATTTTTGTCAGTAAAAGAAATAGAGAAATGATCACTGACAACACAAGACCATGATTTTTACTCAAGTGCTACATTAGAAGTGATCCCAATGCTTTTGGTAATCACCTAAAAGTGTCAGTTAACTGTACCTTATGATGCATACATCATGATATTTAATATAATTATATTCATTGTATGATAATAGCTTAATAATAGCCAGTGGCAGGCAGACAAGCCAATAAGCACCACTCAACTCATTTCAGGTCAGTCAAACACCTATACAGTTCTGTCTCTCGTCAGGACAGCACAAGCCTATGCTAGCTCTTTCCATTATTTATCCTCAGTGGTCGAAGAGGAAATGGTCCAAAGTGCCAATTAAAGGAAGACGCTATGACATCAGCACCAACCACAGACAATACTGGAGCCTACTCCTGACATAAACATAAAGCCCCCCTTCCACCCAAACCCACTGTGTTCCATATTATTTGCTTGATACTCTAAACAACAACCAGTGGGCGTGAACACTGAAGCTCAAGCCATTTAGATTGGAGGAGGAATGCAAATGAAAAAATATGCATTGGCAATGACTGTACAGAAGATATGGATAATATATAAAAATATTTATATATATATATAAATATATACAATCTACTCAACACATCTATTGCTGGAAAGTTTCTGTGTTTCCATTTGAATAAAATGAGCAACTTTGTTACAAATCTCAGAACATGAATGTACAGTAAGTCAGCCTGCTTTGTCCTGTGGTGTTGACGTCTGTCATCTGGTTCTACCAACCCAACGCCATTCTCCCAGCTCCACTCAAATGTAGTTGAGAGTTCAGTCTGAAAGCCGATAGATGACTTAGAATTCCATCGCTTTCGGGATCACACTGCAAACACACTCAGTGTGCTGGTCTGGTCTTTCAGACCCAGGATGCTATAGGCAATTCTCTTCAAGTGACCGGGCAGCCTCACGCCAATGTTCTTGATATCTCTGTAAAAGAGAGACCAGTAAGCAAAGCCACACAATTTTCCGACCATTCTGAATCACCACAGCTTCAACCTTCAATTTAGCTAGCTAGCAACTTATCTAATGTGATAAATAGCTGCTTTCTAAATGATTTTGTCTCAGCAAAGCACCAAGGCTAGGTGAAGTACAGGTTTGAATTTATCTTTAATATTAAAGGGTAGTAAAACATAGTCCATAATCCCCAGTCAAAGCCTTAATTGAAGGCTTAATTATTTAACAAAGATTCTCCCAGTCAAGCATGAATCACTTCTGTCTGGCAGCCAGAGGGTGGGTTGTAAATAGCTCCTGGTTTTCTAAAACTGCTACCAGATGACTTAAGATGGAGATGCAAAGCTGACAAAATCTCACCATTCAACGTGACACAAACTTCAAAAGGGTTTGTCATCTTGCTTCAGAAAAAGCCTAGCTTCCCAAAAAGGCATGCGCCAACATTGTTAAATATACTATGCCTGACAGTGGTGGGAGGGGTGATTATTTTTGCAGTTTGTGTAAATAGGGAACATTTCTGGAATTAATTATAGCTTGAAACCCTTATATTATGTTTGACTAGCCATTTTTCTCATTTCATTAAATGGCCCTCTTGGTTCTTTTATTCTCAGTCTGATGACCCAACTGGGATGATAATCACCTTATGTTATGTTGACTGGAACACTACTACTAAAACATTTCAATCTCTGAGATGTTTTGTGCTAGCCAATTTTTGAAACACAGAAATCCCACTAAATACATAAAAACAGAAGATATACTATACTTAATTCCACCCCTGAACTATATCTTGATGAAAAGGTTAAATGAGTTCCTTACTCATTCTTCATTTGCAAGACCTGGTCCATGGTAACAATCCCAGCGCAGGTGAAGTTCTCACTGTATTGGCTCATTTTGATGGACTCCAGCCACTCTGACACTGACCTGAAAGGAGATCCATCTGATCCGCTAGTGCTGGGCAGACGGATGGATACGCTGAAAGGAAGAAAGTAGATCCAAATGATAATCATCAACAGGCTTTCCCACAACAAAGGAGGCAAGAGAAGGCAGTAATTACAGCGTGATAAAAACCAGTTGGTGCTGTTCGGATTGAATAAGACATGAACTGTCACCCCTTTTTCCATTCACACCATTTCAAACATGTTAAAGCTCACACATACTTAAACACAGACACACACACAGCCACACAGCAGACACCTTAAATGCAATGCTTCACTCTAGATTTAGCTAGCAGCCATACCAAAAGGAAGGCTAGAGGCTACCAGACGTTTCCCATTAAGATAGGCCTACACTTGCCTCCGCCATAAAGAGTTCAAGATGTCAGATGTATCCTCTTTGTGGTGTAATTAGTTAAGAGTGTAAATAAATCTCACCGTGGGTCAAAGTCTGCGATGGGCTTAAGAGAGTCGGGGCTCCGCAAAAGCTTGTCCAGCAGACTGACAATGTCCGGGAAGCGGGGTCTCTTGAAGCGGTCCTGCAGCCAACACTGTAACATGAGCTGGTAGACTGCCGAGGGACAGTCCATTGGTGCGGGCAGTCGGAATGCTTCGTTGATAGCTTTCATCACCTGCAACGATGAGTTTGTCGATAAATTACAGTAAATGTAACTAAGAGCGGGATTTTTGGTACTTCAAGATTGCATTAAAGGATCCCACATTTCCACCCCAGCTGTGCATGCGGCTGTGAGGGAAGGGGTAGGTAGAGAATGGTGTAAGCCTAGCAGAGCAGTAGTGGAATGGGTAGAGAGAATGCCAGTCACCTGGCACTCAAGGGGCATGCTCTGTTTGAGTTCTAAGCAGTGCTTCTGCAATCCTGCTTTCAGCCACAAGGGGAGTTCAAAACATCAACCACAAGTGGACCTTTAGCATTAGCACTGACCCTTCATAGCTAGGCTATAGATATGTTTGGCTAACATTTGCTGCACACATACTGTATGATGACAAAACGTCCAATGAAATGCCAAACAACATATAATCCAGTGCTATTACCTCATGGTTGCTCATGTCCCAGTAAGGCCGCTCCCCAAAGGCCATGACCTCCCACATGACGATGCCAAAGCTCCATACGTCGCTAGCTGAGGTGAATTTCCTGAAAGCGATGGCCTCTGGTGCCGTCCAGCGAATGGGAATCTTCCCACCCTGTTCACGATATTGTAAAAAAACATGTAAAGTTAGCAACAGGGCTGTAACATGTACCACAGTAATGTCATTCCAGAATACTGGGAGGCTTTCCACGGTGTCGGCTAGCTACCGTCAGCACTGCCTAGTTTTATTTTGAGGAAGCAATATGCCACATTTGTGGCAAGAAAATATGAGCTGGGAGTGTCAGAGAGCTTTGCAAGAGTGGTTAATGTGGAAACGGAGGACTTGGAAAGCATTGAATGATGGGTGATTACATCTATATGCATAAGTAGAGGGTAGCACCAGCAAAGACAATAGCATGCCAAAAGCAATTCATATGCTGCACTCTGATCTCTCCAGATATAATCACGATCATTCCAAAAAATCATCATGAAGACCAACAAAGGCCATGCGGGTACAACAACAACTGTTAATAGTTAGTGTAAGAAGCATTTAAACATAGGGAATGCTAACCAGCACAACACGAGTTGGCCCCAGTAAAAGGAAGACAGCCAGAAGACAAGTTAGACAACTCACACTTGTGGTGTACGTTCCCTCTGGCTCGTCCTCCAGCACCCGGGACAAGCCAAAATCGGACACTTTGCACTCCAGGTTATAATTGACCAGGATGTTGCGGGCAGCCAGGTCACGGTGAACGTAGTTCATGTCTGAGAGGTACTTCATGCCTGCAGCGATGCCTCGTAGCATGCTGACGAGCTGGAAGGAGGACATCTCGCCATCGTGGTCCTGCCAAGGAAGCACACCCTTATTCATACACAGGACTTAATGTTACAAACCGAGAGAATGTCTTGGTGAATTGGTGGCCACTCTGTTCGCAAGATGTAACTGCACATTTTTGTGTTTTATCTGAAATCTTTTCATCCACACTTGCAATACTAAACTACATCACTTCAAGTATCCCAGTATATTTTTAACCACTGTAATATCCAGTACAGGCTTATGAGGTGTGTTTCATAATAGCCATTAAAGCCTCCCCCCAATAGTTCTATATAGTTTAAAAGGTACATCTGAAATATATAATAATGCAAACGTGTAGATATCTATAACTGACACATTAATGGTAGTTGTTAAAAGTTGACTGGAATGTGGGATCAACTTACCCTAAGATACCTGTCCAGTGCTCCATTCTCCATAAACTCAGTCACAATCATGGCATGTTTGACTGCATGTGCAGGAAAAAACAACCAGATGTATTATTTTCCAAATAATGACCATGTACACCAAAGAGAGCTGTAGCATAAGGATATGGTCAGACATACGTGAAATTAACAGCAGCCAATATTCACCTTCGGTTCAGTTTAATTTGATGCGGGCGAAGGGGCGAATGAAACATTTGCTTCCCGTGGCAAAGCAATTTTGCATCTTTGCGTCATCTAAAGTTCAAAACAGGTGAACTTTGACTGCTGAATTTGCAGCCACAACCAAAAGCAAAGACGTGTGTGTGTGTGGTTGACCCCACAGGGCGGCAATTGGTTGTAGTTTACTTAGGCAAGATAGAATGGAGGAGACTTTGATTACTGAGGTGTGTAACCACAAAACTTTGTCTATCCATACGGTTTTGTGCTGCTAAATCTGAGGCCATGGTTGTCAGCAGGAGACCGATGGAGTGCTCCTGGTAGGGAATGAGTTCTTACCCCAAGTGGAGGAGTTCAAGTACCTCTGGGTCTTGGACATCGGAGCAGGAGATTGGCCGGAGAATTGGAGGAGCGGTAGCGATATTACAATCACTTTAACGCACTGTTGTGATGAAAAGAACTGAGCCTGAAGGCAAAGCTCTCGATCTACCGGGAAATTTACATTCCTACCCTCACCTATTGTCATGAAGGGTGGGTCATGACCAAAAGAACTAGATCACCAGCCAGCCAGTTGAGGTGGTATTGGTAATGAAGCCCCCTGGGCACCTCCCAAGGGAAGTGTTCCAGGCACATCCAGCTAGGAGGAGGCCTCAGGGAAGACCCAGAACTAGGTGGAGAGATTATATCTGTACACTGGTCTGGGAACGCCTCGGGATCCCCCAGTTAGAGCTGGTTCATGTTGCTCGGGAAAGAGTTTGAGGTCCCATGCTGGAGCCCCTGCCCCCGTGACCTGACTACGGATAAGCGGATGACGATGGATGAATGGATGGATAACCACAAACTGCTCCTACTCCCCTACACATTTCCCCATCGCAAAATGTTCGCAAAATAGTTTTTGTGTGACTAACACATAAACTAACTAACACTGAGTTCTGTGAGGGTCACTGCCCACATTCAGCCAGAAGACATGCTTTTCGCATCAGAAGGAGACGGCCCATCACCTGCTCAGTGTTTCATTCACGTATGTGTGACCATACCATAATGGATCAAGACGGGATGGTGTGTGTTTGCGTGTGTGTGTGTGGGGGGGAGGTGCTTACATTTCGTGACCACCCCTTCCAGGCGAATTATGTTCTGGTGGGAGAACTGGCCCATGATGGAGGCTTCACTGAGGAAGTCATCCCTCTGCTTCTCAGAGTAGCCCGGCTTTAGCGTCTTAACAGCCACCGCCACTTCCTTTTTGCCTTGCAACTTCAGAATACCACGATACACCTCGCCAAACTCGCCTGCGGGGAATAACATCAAAAGAATGTTTTATTAAAAACAAAGTTTGGTAAACAGGACTTAGGTAAATGTGTTTTGTATTCTGGTTTCCTTCTCAGGTTTCCATCTTCAAGGGGGGTTTGTGGTAACAGAGAGAAGGTAAACAGGGAAGTCTCCCTGGCTGCTTGGCCTCAGGCTACAGAGGTGTGTCTTGGACCAGTGTTGAAAGAGGCATTTGTAGGGGACCATGGGAATCAGCTGTCTGATAAGGGCTGGGGGCTGGTCAGAGTTTACTGTGTTTGGAAGAATCTACATTGTAAAGGGACTGAATGGGCAGCCAGGTTGAGAATGCAATAACTACAGTAGGCTATATAATATAAAGTGTGAGAAAAAATATGTATTGATAGCTTTTGTATCAAGATACATTAATCATTTATTGATATGTTATGGGTTCTTGCATCAATTATTTCTAAATGTGGTCTGCTGATATTATAGTGTTGTTTAAATGCCACCACATACATTTCAAATATTTTATTCTGTGTTAAATCAAATAAAATGGTGTAATTTTGCTTACAATGTCTAGACCATTTTGGGCATTAGACCGGCACATTATCATTTCTTTAGGCTATATTCATGCAATAAAAGACCAGGTTAAAGAAGCATTTTAATCAGGAATTTAGGTAAATCCAACTGCTTCACAAACTCTTCACTGCTAACCATGACTGCGTTTCTTGAAAACATGTTCTGCTACAGAACATTTTGTTGAACTTATTATTTCGCCTTTGAATCTCTCTTAGACAAAACCCAATGATATGGCAGCCAAGAGTTGCTACACTAAAATCTGTCTAAACTTGTCAAGTTAGAATGTATCCCAATGGATTTTAATCTTGTTAGGGGAACCACTGTCACTCAAACTAAGATGTAGTGACTGAACATAAACAGTGAATTTGGGGATTGAAAACATCTTTCAACATTGCAACGTTAAAACCCAAAGGATCTTGTTCTTCTCACTCACCGGCTCCAATGACCTTCTGTTTGGTTATGTGGCTGGGGTGGATTTCCTTGGCAAACTTCAGGACGGCTGTATTGGGGTCCTCGTACGTATGCGGGTCAACGTAGGTCTTTAGAGGTTTCAGCTGCTCTGTAAAATGAACAAACAACAAACAAAACAATGTTATTGGATAAAATAAAATAATATGCAAAAATGCAAAAAGCAGCCATAAAACATATTTTGTAACTACCTGAACTGGAGAAGTATGTGTCTTCAGGTCCATGTCTAGTGTGAGAGTTTCTTCTCCTGAATAAAAATACAATGTATTCACAATTGAATATCCACTTTACATAAACCTAAAAATTGTCCTTGCAACCAATGTAGCAATTTCCCAAGAAGCTTTGAGATTTTTCAGAGACGCCAGCGGCGTGCGCACTGATTCTATTCAGATAGACACAACACTTTGATAAATGCCGAAGGCAGACTGTGTTTGCTGAGCCGATAAAGGAACCAAAAAGCCGGCATGCAGGCAGGCAGACAAGTAAGGGGAGGGGGGAGGTGGACAGACAGACTACAATCCAATTCTCGCTTCCATAGTACAGGTCAGGGTCACCTTTACAAAGTGGCTATGGTTTGGTGGAGCGCCTCTTATCACAAACAATGTGGCCCATTTCTTTTCAAAGGCTCCAACACTCTGAAGGAGATAACCATTGAGCGGTGACACATTCAACACTAATTCTTCCCTGTGAGAGCCAGGACACATGCACAGATAATGGGAACGTTGTCTAAGGGTGAAAAAAGAAATGTAAAGACCATCTGAAGGCCCCACAAAGGAATTGAGTTGGGATGTTGGGAGGGGGGGAGGGGGGACGACACATGGGAAGCCATGTGAAAATATTCGGCGGTGCAGGGGTTTGTTGCTGACCGTCTCAGTATGAAGATGACCACTACCACGATGAACAACATGGCCGCCCCTCCGACTGCCGCGAAGATGACTGCTGTGTTGTTTGGGGGCGGAGAAACTGTGGGAAAACAATACACCGTCATGCCTCAGAAATGCCCCCTCCCAAACACACACAGACCAGACACTGGTTCTGTATTACTTTAAAATCAGACATGTTCAAATGCGGTTGGGTTTCCGTTTCGTACCTTCACGTAGGGTCTCATACTCTTTCTCCAAGCTGGGACCTGGACTCCCGTTATCGCTGAAGGCCTGCACCCTGAACAGGTAGGCTGTGCCAGGGACCAAGTCCTTGATCTTGACCAAACTCTTCTCCATAAGCAGCACTGTGTACATGGTGACGTCCAAATTGTCATCCTGTGGGAAAGAGATGCACTTCACTAAGTAAACCATGCGAGGCTTCTCATAATGAAATGACACCTTCAGCAGCTTCATCTGCTCTACTGTGTGGAGCCCATAGATCAGCATCTTACTGAAGTACCTTCTTGCGGTATGTGACCTCATAGCGGATGGACCGGGTCTTGGCCTGAGGCTGGGGAGACACGACCCACGACACGACCAGGCTGGTTTGGGTCCGTTCTTCCAGGCGCATGGCTGTAACCTTAGGAGGGTCTGGGCAGAGGAATAATGACAAAAGACGTCCTTATACAGAGTCATTAACAAACCTCTATGACCTGTGTCAAGTCATGTACAAGTCATCGCCATGTACAGCTCTGTAGGAACAAACAAGTGCTTAGTGTCTTACAGAGCCTCGCTCACCAGTGTAGTGTAAGGTTGTGGTTACTTCCTTAGCAGAATGGGGTCTTCTAAGCCGGCTAGCAAACTTGGACACTCCGCTGTGAGCTTCTACAGTGAATGTGTAGTTGAGGTGGGCGTCCAGCTCGCTGACCGAAATCCTGGTGTCGCTCAAACCGGCGCTGTCCGGCTCAAAGCGGATCTTCTCCCCACAGGGCTGGCACGCAGATCCCTCGCAGCGCCGGCATTCCACGCTGTAGGTGATGTCAGTGCGGCCCCCTGTGTCCTCGGGGGGCCTCCAGGACAGGAGGAGTTTGCCCACCGACAGATGGGTGGTGGTGGCTACCAGGTCCCGCGGGGCAGAGGGGAGGCCTGGGGGACAGGAGGATGTTAGAGGGGGACACTAGAGGATCATCCCATACCTCCACCAACATCACTCAAGTGGCCTATATATATATCAGTGTCACCATCTGATTAGTAATAGTAATAGTCTCTTCGATTAGCTGTCTGACCCTGCATGCTCCTTGTGTCTGCTGTTAAGTCACTTTGAATGAAAGCACCTGCAAAATGACTATCGTTCAAACCACCAGAATAAATGAGCTGGTGGAGGACGGTAATAATGAATAAACAGAAAACTAGCAAACGGGAACAGTGGGAAGCAGACGAGGCCTAAAGGGTGGGATAGAATTATCTGCTGCGTCACAGAGACTCAATGTTCTTGTCTGCCTCGAGAGAGAGCTTGTCGTGACTCGTGAATACAAAGATCTAGTAAAGGTAATAATGTGGGCAGGCTTTCCTTACCTGAGCATGGTCCTGTCAGCAGATCATTGGGGGCACGATAGAATCCATCCATACAGGGACAGAACAAAGCCCCAGAGACAAGCTTCTGGGTATTGGCAGGACATGGCTCACATTTGGCACTGGATGCTAACTCTTTGAAGAACCCAGGTTGACATTCTGCAGAGACAGGAAGACATTTGCATGAGGAAACAAATGACAGCGTATTTAGGCAAGCATAGCGTGATTAAACTTTTAAAGAATGGAGGACTCAATTGAAACTGAACCTTTGCCTTTCTTAAAGGTAAATAATCATGTGATGTGAGTATTTTGTAAGGACGGGAATACTTTGCTTGAAATGTAACGTAATGTTTTGACGTGGACGTTAGGATGAATGTAAACTGAAATTAATGTTTTAAAAAATGTCTTTCATTATTACAATTCAAATTAATTGCAATAATGTAATAATGCTATTCATATTTGTATTATTGTTGCTTGGATGATGGGCTAGACTTTGAAAAACCAGGTCTATAAAGTAACAAAAAATAAATAAATAATAAAACAGCAGATTGTTGAGTCCCCTTCCCCTGCTGGCGAGTTGTAGAAGTGCATGCTTTGACAAAATGCCTGTTAAGCTACATTCTGGAGTTATTTCAGTTTCTGTTGGCTTGTCCATTTTGATGGAAGCCATTACCACTTCAGTTAGAAATATCAGGGCTGTCAGAAAGTTCCCCACATTCCAACATGGTTATTTAAGTTATTCCAATTTGATGTGAAGGCACAGTAGCCACAAGCCACCATTGTGTGTCAGGGTGAAAAGGCCATAAAAAATAGACACATGAGAAATAAAACAGAGACACAGTGGTGATTTTGATGATTAATGCATGGTCCATTCCATATAACACACAGATCAGCTCTGCACAGCAACACAACTGACGTACCCACCTGACCTGGTCTCCTACACTGTACTGCCTTCAGCCAACCCCCCTCGCTATGCCTTGTCTTTCTGTGTCTTTCAACATACACAACAAGTCATCCCACATTCTTCAAACGTAAGTCAGCGAGGATGTGATACATCGGAAAGCAGAGCCAAGCCAACAAATGCAGGAAAGCACTAGAATATATAGAAAAGAACCTTGCCGCCCTATTAGTTCTGCCCGGCGTTTGAAACCATTTCACCAAGATAAGATGACATTTCATTTCACATATCCAACTCAGTATGAAGAGAAGCAGGTAGGGGCTCCTGCTGTGTGTGGTGGCAGTGAAATATTAACTTTAAATGGTGTGAAATCTCTCGGGCGTGCCATGACGGAGAGTGAAAATGAGAAGCCCCAACCCCCTGTAACTCTACAAAAACATTCCAACCCGCTGCTCGTGTGTTCACACTGTTCATATTCACACACACACGTATGAAGTACTCACAAATCCACACGTCTATGTCACCACAATATACACATACATGTGTACAGTACATGCACACACACACACACACACACGCACACGCTTGCGCGCGGGCCTCCTGGCGCGTGCATTTGGCTATAGAAGAGGGATTATGTCCGCTCCCCGTCACCTGTTCTCTCTCTCTCCCCGCGCCAACACACACACGCACGCACACACACACACACACACACACACACACGCACACACACAGACAGACACACAGACAGCAGTAACACTTATACTGTCATAAAATGTTAGCTATGCAAATGAGGGCCAACATGGTATAAAAGCACACAACAGAACAATTCTGTTATGAAGAGAAAGATGATAAGAAAGTAATATAGAATGTAATGGGACATAATAGTGAGCAGATCCAAATCAACAAGATATATAGCTAAAGAGAGGGCCTGCATCGTTTCATATCTCAACACAGATAGGAAGGCAGGAGGATAAAACACGGTCCGCTTGATGACAGACAGGCGGTTTGGGTCTCAGAATACAGGAGGCATGTTTAAAAATGCAAGGACGCGTGCCAGATCAGATTGTCCTGATCTGTGGTCCACATTCATTGTGGTCAGGTTGAATAAAGGTCTGTGAGAAACCACACGTGGCCACACACTGCAGAAAGCACACAGCCTCCAGCCCATTTAAAGCACATCACATGGATTTGCTTGACTATGAGTTTCCCTTCTGCTCTTGTCCAACTCTTCTCTCACTTGACTTCTGCCAAATGTTGATGCGGCCAACTGCTGAAATAGATAGGAGGGCTTTAAAGGTGAGCTCCATTATGTTACAGTGCGCCATTAGCACTACGCCACGTTCGGACAATCGGGAAATTGTCGATTTCCATTGGCTGTTGGCATTGTCACTCACAAATATGTATTGTATCACTAATTTATAGTACGATGATGGCCAGTGCTTGATTTACTCATTTAAATGTTATATTTATTTTATACAGTTACCGTAGCCTACTAAATGTATAGATGTACAAAACCGGTAAACAGCCAGAGTCCTGTTGTTTAGTTTTCCAACAAATCCTTAATTGTAAATGTAACAAAATACACCGCTGGTCAAATAGGCGGGTATTGACACAGTTAGCCTGCGCTGTGTCCGAGACTTTACTTAAGTAAAGGCTGACTTTGCAAGACTACAGTGCGGGGGGGGGGGGGGGGGGGGGGT
>JAODTR010021950.1:13797-24294 GCA_025399935.1 Amblyopsis rosae
AGATCGGAAGAGGGGAGGCCAGACTTTTCCTTTAAAATAAGTTTTAGGGTTAAGAGGAGTTTGCAGAGTGTGTCACCATTATTCCTGCTCTCAGAAGCAAACCTCTCCTCTCTTTTCTCCACTGTCGGTATCCCCCGACAGCCATTGCTACTTGTTAACACAGACTGGCAGGAGGCTGGGAGACAGAAGGGTGAAGGCAGACAGGGACAGACCCAAGAAGGAGGGCTACACTGCATCCTGCCGAGGCCCAGCAGAAGAAAAGGGGGGATATGGTGCCATTGAGTAGGCGCAACAGCTGCCGCCTCAAACTTCAATTCACCTCCCGGCGGCTAGCTCTCTCCAAACTCTCCGTCTCGTAATCCCCAAATTCCTTCGCCCCCTTGCCTTCCCGCCTCTCGATCTAGCGTCGCATTAGCATGGCTATTCACTAGCAGCCGCGCGAAGGGAAAGACGTGCCATTCAGCGGTTAAAGAGCGCGGGGGTGGGTGGGGGAGGGGGGTGCACACTCATTGCAAACAGGAAGACTGCTAGCCTCTTTAAGGCCGAGCGCTTGCTGCAATGCATCATGGTAAGAGCTGTGGCAATGGCCTTCCACTGAGACTTCACTCTATAATCAAGATGCATTCCAGTGTATACACCACCCAAAACAGCAGGCCTGGGATTGGCCTGCCAGAGCATGTCGTTGCTTTAGCTTCAGTACATTTCGCCGTTAAAATGCCAGTGCGGGAGCCTTGCGGTCACGCCAGTCGCACTGTGACGGCGAACTGAACTATAGCGCGGCGTTAACTCGATGACTGGTCGCAGAGGTATTTAACAAGGGAATTCCACAACAATAGGGCAAAGTCTGGTGAAAAGGAATGTACCAAGTTCCACTGAAGGGCTGTGTGTGTCTGTGTGTGTGTTTGTTTGTGTTTGTGTGTGTGTGTGTGTGTGTGTGTGTGTGTGTGGATTGTTGGATTGTTGCTGGACACAACAGGAAGCAGGAAGTGTGAGGCTGACACAGGGCTTCCTTCCTACAGCAGCCAATCAGAGCGTGCAAAACACCAGAGCCCTACGCACACACAAAAAAGAGACAATCCCCAGAATGGGAGCCAGTGTTGGATGAGTCAACAAGAACTCTGCTGGGAGGTGAGGGGGAATTCTAGAGATATATTTCCAGCCTCATATAAATAAAAGTCTTTGACACCATAAAAAATACATCTAAGGGATCACCCCCCTCCCCGCCCCGTCTACTGAGCCCACAGGTAAACGAGGCACATAGCTTGTCATCTGATAGGTCCCGGACACCCTAAAAGGTTCTGTGTTTGTTTATAATGTGTTTGTGTGCAGGGACCAGCTCCATTCTGGGGGCCCTAAGTGGCTCTATAGGGGGGGGCATGGTGGCAGGAGTTAAGATGGATGAATGCTTGACAACCACCCTCGCCCCCGGCTGCTGGAGACGACTGTGACCTCCCCTCCCATTCCCCCCTACGTCCCCCCTGCTAGACCCCACAGCAATAAATAACACCAAGGAATAAATAAACTGTCCAGAGACTTTTTCGCTATATCAGCAGTTTTCAAAGATGTTTGATCTATGGCACCCATTGAAAACTACCAGTGCAGTACAACATGTCTAAGATAACAAATACATTTATTAAAATAAAATAAAACATACCATAAACACAGTTTTTAATGGGGGTTGGTATAAACTTTCTACTGTCTTTCTAAACTCCTACTACACTATATTGCAGTACGCAGTATTATTCCCAACTCCCTCCACCCCGTTAAAAACTCATTCCCCAGTTGGCTTGTCCCCCACCTGCGTTGCGAAATGTCCATCTAATTGTGTTTGTACGCGCATGACAGCGCTTGATTAGCATGTCAGGTCAGCGCGACTAGGGGGTGGTTAAGGTAGAAACAATGGGGTTCTCTTATGGGAAGGCAAGCCGGTAACATGAGCCAAGGCCAGGGGTCACATAAGTGAGGGAGGGGGTGCACTAAAGGTATAGGGGCTGGAAAGGTGGGGGCAGTCACATTAGTCCAGAGGATTAGCTGAGCGATGGAACAGCTGTAAGGGCATTACATCTGTTTTACAACGGTGCTGGGGCTTTCATCTCGGGGTCGTTAACAAACACAATAAATGCTCTAATCCCCTTTCTCTTCACACTCCTCTGACCCTTTGTTGCTCACAAAGAGGAGAAACAGGAGAGGAGAGGAGATGGTGTGGGCACCATTCATACGCTAAAACCGGGATTGTTTTTGCTCTTCCTTGTTTCCCTACACTGACACTTTGACCTCCCCGGCCCCAGCCAATCATGGAGACCGGGTCACCTGTTGACCTGCGTACACAGCAGAGGCAACTCAATCTGACAGGTAACACGTTGCATGTTGACAAGACTGTCTACTGGCTGGGGGGAGAGACAAATGCGCCCGTGGACAAACTGACTTCTCAGGCAGGACGGCACAAAAGAGAGCGGCTGAGCGCGGGCCGACAATGGGAAGCCCTGAGCTGCGGGTGTCAGGGGGGGATTAGGCGGCCTCTGGTTTCCGCTCCGACATGTCCTGTCCGTGGGGGGAGGTGGGGAATGTAGCGACCGGCGGACTGACATGGACAGGGAAAGTGCTGACCTCACACCGCCAAAGGGACCAGGAATGTCACCATGAGGAAGGAAAGCTATGCCCTTCCAACCATGTGTCTAAAAACTACACTGTCCAAACAAATAAATAAATGTTGACACATGCAAACCTAGTGTGGTGATGAATTGTAGCAGCTGGGTCATTGACGGACATTGAAATCCCTTGGTTAGTATTTATTCTGACACTGGCGAGACATTTCGTCTTAACGCTTTCAACAGACTAATTGACAAGCACACATGCTGCATACCATGTTTGACACACCATGCTGATACAGTTAATGCCATTCCCCATTCTCTTCTCTGATGTAGCGCCAGAGAAATAAAATGGTCAAATAATACTGATAAAAGCTAGTGCGTTCACACATCTCGACTATTGCTCCTTGGTGCGTGCGTCGCCTGTGCGTTCAGATACAAACGGCCTACCGAGGTCTCAGTTTCTCACATTGAGCACACTTATTAAACCACAAACGCGAGGATCTTCTAATCCGCACTGAAGAGAAATTGAGTCCAGCAGCTCTCAGTTCTCAGCCCATGTACATTTCTTTGTCATCTTCCTGTAGTTTGCGCTAGTCGGCCGGGCTCCAACCTCTCCTAAATGTGGCCCAACAAGACAGTGCATGACACCACTTGAAAGCATCTTCAGTGTTCCCCCCATTATCTAACCAACTCCCTGAAGATCAACCTAAGAGGCCCGACGTTAACTTGGCAACAGATCTAAGGCTCTGGTTAATCATAGCAGCTTTCGCAAACCACCAATTCTTCCATAGGTCTAATGGAGGCAAAGTAGAGCTTAAATACAGCCTGTGCATTTAAACGGTGCACAGCACAGTCAAGATGTTGATGATGTTTAAAAATAAATTAACTGTACAGAACAAGGGCCAAGGGAATTCAGCCCCGCGGAAAATGTGCATCCCACAGAAGCAGGATGATTGCGCGATGTGAAGTCCATGGCCCTTTTCTCTAGAGAAAGTCAACTACATCAGATCCTGGAGATGTTGCTGACGTATCCGGTGCTCTGAATGTACGCTGCGCCATCAGTTAAGGTGTGATAACACAGTACAAGACCTCCTTGGTCTTAAAACAGCAGCAACAAAATAGGGAGAATTCCCTCTTTCTGACACGTACACAGTTCTCCCGTCTATTCCCACGAGACATATTCATAACATTCAGCACGCTCCAGTTTACATTTTTTCTTCGCTAAATGTTTATGTATTTTGGCCAGCATGAACACAGGAGTGTTTTGTTCTGGACAAATGTCTAATCACGCCCAGTTAAAAACTATGATTCAAAGAATAGAGCTTGCCTCAAATTTAACCTCCAATTTATTTCCAGTTATTTATATATGGGGACAAGAGGGCAGTATACAGGTCAAAAACCCCATTGGGCCATGTAAAACTGAATGCTTAAACTGAATCTGTATTACTTTCAAGACCTATGTGCCAAAAACAACAGTAGCTCAACATACATGTAATCAGCAATGGAAAATATAATAAAGATAACATTCATATTTTGTTTGTCAGTTTGTGTCTGTTATTATTGAAGAAGTGGTGGGTTCTGGGATGTTTGGTTTACACTGAAAACAATCAAATAAATAGCCTATCGTGAGACAGAGCACATCCTATACCATATGGCTTCACAGCGAGTGGTATTGCAATAGAGAGAGAAGGGAGCAGCAAATGCAACTGCATGAGGAAAATGTATGCATGTGTAACTAGTAGTTACTCCAGTTAAAACTCTCCAACACACCCAAGTCAATTACTACCCATCCAAATCACTCACCACATATACAGTCACACATGGCTAGTCCCAAACGTTCTCTACTACATCAGTGGAAGAGCAAGAGAGACACAGAGGCGGTTAAAGAAAACAAAAAACGACATTACTGGAATCTCTCTTGTTTGAAGTAGAAAAAAAAGAGACTTTTACCGGAACACACTGGACAAGATGCAGTTTCCCTGCCCTCTGCAGCCCAAACATTCTACACCAGTTCTCGATATGTAAATAAAGCCGTTTGGAAAGCTTGAGACGGGACTAAGCCATGTCTGGCAGCCATATTGAGAGGCCATAATAGTGGTTGCCGAGGTGTGGGTTGGGACGGCTGTATACAATCACACAAACCAAATTGGGGCCCTGAATGTGGCAACAAAATATGGTCCATTGCTTTTATATTGGCTTTTCTTTTAAACCTTAAATGCAGTTAAAACTACCAGTACGGTTTCTGTTTAGGTGGTAACCCCAGCAATATAGGAAAGGGGGAGTTTGACTGAGTATGCGTATGCATGCCCAAAGGCCAACAGACGTGGTCATTTATCTTGGCCTTAGATTGTAACCATGTGACCTATCTCCAGCTTCATCTATCATTGGCTCCATACACACCGGCCTTTTAATTGACTTCATCCACCCCCCCCCCCCCACTTGACGGATCTGACCTGGAGCTGCTCTTCCCCAGGGAATTCCACAGGTCTAGGGTAATGTTGGTTGGCTCCATCTTGGCAAACCCAACAGGAATGTACCAACTCACACAAAAAAAGGGGAGAGGGGGGGTGGGGGGTGCGAATGGGGATTGAGGACAAGCCAGCGGCTCCGACGGCGTCCCGGGGGAGACCCACACACCGCCTCATTGTTCTGCTGCCTTTTACATTCCATTCATCGCCTCTTCACTTTTTTGTTTAAATCACACCCCTCTCTTAAAACACCTCACTCCGTCTCTGTCGCTTTGTATGCATTTTCTCTCATTCCTTACCACCTGGTTGGTTGAGAGTGCGTGGACTCTGGGTTCAAGCTCTCTAATCAACGTAATGGCACTTCTGAAACTATGCACTGACAGAACTGTTCATCGCCCATATCTGTTTTCAATGGGACAAAGAGATGAGTGGGATCTACTACGATCTGCCGTGGATGTGTGTGTGTGTGTGCGTGCGCGTGTGTGTGAACGCCTCAGTGGCAGAGGGACATGTTGAGTTCAGGCAGAAGGAGTCTTGAGGTGTTCTGTCATGGAACAGATGTGAACAGGCCGAGGCAGGCCCAGAGCAGTAACATAAACACAATACTCACTCCCATACTTAGACACAGTCTAACTGGAAACTGTAGCATGTGAAGGAATGAGAGAGGAACATGTAGGACATGTAGTCAGCATGCCCAGTGATGAGGACAGCCACCTAGTTCTCTGATGAATAAAGACACTTCCTTTGGCCTTGAAGATGCTAATCCATCATAGTACGGTAGCCTCGTCTAGACTTCTGAACCATCTTTGATCCGCTTCTTCTGGCCCACCCACAACAATAAGGGGGTCTCTGTTCAGAGCTCAGTGCCAAAACTACAAAGACAAAATCCTGAATTATGGTCCGACTGAGCAGAAGACCACAAGATAAGAGAACAGATTCTGAGGCAGCTAATAAACTACCTGAGGCAGCAGGCAGCCCTGATGAATTGTAGCATTAACTCAAGGTGGTGTTAAGAAAACATTGGTGGATGTGTCTGACCACAAAATCTTTTAGAATAAAGTGATGGAGTTCAGCTGTTAAATAATTATTCTCCTCAAGGGTCAAAGAAGGTGAAAAAAAAAGGTTTGTGTCAGCTCTACATGATTCAAAATCTATTTCAATCATCTATCAATTCCACCTGGAATACTTAAATCTAAGAAGTTTCCAGTGGCTGATCCTTTTTACAATTATGGAAAGTACCACCTAAACCCTGAATCAAATATGCCAGTGTTTCACCGATCTCGGAATTCCTGTAATTGCAACTCAATTTATATAAGCATCTCGTCAACTGGTGAACTACAGAAATATCAGGGGAAATTACAGAAATCCTTCATACCGCATAAACGCATGTCTCTATTACATACAAAAGCACTTTACAATTAAATTACACAATTTCATCTCATTATATTTAATTTGGCAAGAATGCAGCTATAGTTGCAACCAAACACCAAGTTCCAGAATTCATTCTGATTGGTTCAAGGTCAGGGAAGATGCCGTGACATGTATGAGGATTTTGAGCATTCCTTCCATTGCTGAGAAGTTGCGCTAGCCAACGGGAGAATTCCACTGCACAACGATAAATAACTCCCGTGATAAATATCAACACTCTTCCATATTGCAGGTTTCACAACCTGCCATTGACATTCACATTGGCTGTGCATATACAGACAAAATGCCAAAGGACAAAAAGACTCACAAGACAAACACCACAGATTGAGGAGCCACACCTAGATCACACCCTCACCTTGGCAAGTGTCGTCCACATCTTCATAACCAGGCTTGCACTGGCACTGTCCGACTAACACCGCCCATTCCCCCTCCATGGTGCAGTAGTTGAGGGGTACCTCCTCACTGACGGCATTGGCCACACACACACCATCCACCTTTCTCAAGGCCAGGTTCTCCCCACCGGCCACCGTCTCAGGGAAGGAGGCCAGGCTCTTAACGGTGGCCAGGCACGTTTTGTAGTAGACCCTGACGGACAGAAGAGCGACGCAGGCCCCGATGTCTTGGAAGGCCAAGTAGAAGCCTTTCTTGGAAAGGTTTTCCACCACCTTGGTTTCCGTGTTGATCCGAAGTTCGTTTCTGCTCGTGATCTCATCGGGCGCGATCGTCGCGATTTTTCTGAACTGGCCCTTGCGAAAAGTTGTGCCCACGTCGGCGTCTGACTCCGAGGCGAACAGGTTGAACGTCTCTTTGCAGGTGAGCGAATCGTCGAAGGAGTTGCAGTCCCGCACGATGAACTGGAGCTCCACGAAGACGCGTGAAGCCGCCAGCCTCCGCTGGATGAAGGTGGTGCGCAGCCAGTTGTCCTGCTCACGCTCCCCGACCTTGCAAACCGAGTATGAGTAGAACTGAGAGCCATTCAGGGTCTTCTGGACCACCTCCCACTGAAACACAAACCACACAAACTCACAGGGTTATATTTTGGAGAAGGAAAAAAAAAACACAGCATGCTTTAATGTAACGCTGACTGTTGAAAGCCTCTTGGCCCCAGAGTGACTGGCTGTGGTTGGCTCTCTGAATGTTGCCACTATGCTATTAATTAAAGGAATGTGCTTTGTTGGCTGAGGCGCTGCATATAAACATGGTGCACAACTGGAGAAACAATGCATCTATAATGCTGCTACTGAGCATTTTTTACAAGCAATATTAAAGTATGATCTCAAATGATGATCAAAACATTGCTAATCCCCTGCCGTAAAACCACGTACTATGTTAGCCTTAACATAAACGAACAAACCGGTCCAACACAAACTATAAATTATAATCAGTTACAGAAGCTATTTTTGCCATGGACCCTGTCAAGGTGAGCCAATGTATGTGTTTACGGCCTTTGACACCTGCCCTAATATGCCAAATCAGCATATACCATATGAGACAATTTATATCATATTTGCATAAAACTGACCAGAAGCTTGACTTGAGACAGGCAATATAACAATGAGATGCAATAATATCATGTTTAGGACACGTAGGAACAGATATCTACAACCCCTCCTGCTAAAAGAGGCACCACATGCAGTAAACTTAAAAAGTTAATTGCACTCTAACATACAATTCTGGAGCTGAAGCCTTTAGACCACAAGAAGCCACAAGTATTCCCTGCAGAGCGCTAGCAGCTATTCTCTCTCTGTCTATGCTTTAGTGAAGCGGAGAGACAACTCAGTAAACTAAACACTAACACTGTATTACTAGCCTATAGTATTCCCTGACCCCTTTATATATTATTATGAAGGCTGGACTATATAAAATACATAATAACAAATTTACCAGCTGACCATACACATACAATACAAATGTGTGTGTGGCAAAAAACAAAAAATAGTTGGGACAGTTTTAAACTAGATTTCCTGTGCACCATCCCAGAAGCTTGTGGTGACTGAGATTACTTACGCCTTGCTTCTCTCCCTGTTCAGTGGGCCACGGTAACCAGCCTAGTTCACTGCCTGATGCCTTCATATCCAACAGCACCTCTGTGGGTTAGAGTCATATTGGAAATAATTAGTTTAGGAAATAGCCCATGGGTTAAAATACCATATAGTGTGTGTTTTCCCACCAATACCCTATATAAAACATATATTAACATATAGAAAAAAAGTATTCGAATATATAAGAGAAAATAAAAAACTGCGTATATCTACAATTTTGTAAGTTTGTTGTATGCAACCAAATGTGACACAAACTATAAATTGAAGAGCAATATAGGTGCTTTCTAATGGATTTTCATTCATTTATAAGACATAATGAACAGTTAACAAACTAACTACCACATCAATAATTAAAACATTTGCATTTTAATGGACCACAATCCTCAAGTCCAATTAAATAATATTTTGTATTCATAAACGTGTAATTACTACACAGCCGGAAGAAATAGCGCACCGCACACACATCTAAAATGTTAAATGAATGCAGGCTTTATAAACCTCCTATCAGCGTCCTATCAGCCTCAAACATGTCCACACTCACATTTAAATATAACGTTTTAAACAAAGAAATCAGGTGCTTTACACAAAGTTTGGAGTCTTCTTGTGCTGCACGTTTCTGACATTCAGTCAGTAGGTAAGTTTACAAGTTAATACATTATAGGCTACTTTCTAACTTTTTAGAAGTACAACGATTAACACCATTACAAACTATTACTTCAGCGTTAAAAAGAAAGACTATCGGCAAATCCCTGGTTCTTTCACATTCCTGTAAGAAGGATATTCTCACATGGCGCATGGTTAAATAAACCTGTGCGTATAGAAAACCTTCAGGGTAACAGTAAGAAGTTAAAGTCTCTCACCTTCTTTGGCTTGCAGTGTTATAAATATACCATTTATAAGTGCATATGAAAAAAACAACCGTCTGAATTCGCAGTAATCCATTTTAGCCAACTTTATTACTTTTAGACTTGGCTGGGACGCTTCCACTGCAACAGTAGTCACTCTACTGAACCGCGAGCACTTTCAGAAGCCTCATTCACAAATGATGGACTCCGCCTGGTGGAATGTGTGGGGAGGGGTGTGGCACACTGGAACTCTGGTTACACATTAACCTACCTGGCTTGGCCTGGCCCTCTCAGTTAGTTTGATAGCCACAGAAACATTTGCATGGATTGAACTGATTTTGTATTAGCCGTTTTCAGTGGGCTTTAGGAGGGAATAGGGGGAGGCGACAACGCTTTTCAAAGTCTTTTGTTATAAGAAGCCCAAATACAGAGTTAAACTAGATGTGACAAGCATCGAGAAATGTATTCATAAAAGTAGAATGGCAACTCTAAACTAGAATTCAAATGTACATCTGTTGCTCATAATATCCTCTCAGAATGTATACAAGCATTAAAAAAAAGTTGTGCCCCATTAATAATCCTCAAAACAGGGCAAACTGATAGCAAAAATGGTGTACTCTAGTTTTAATTTTATATTGTTGGGAGTAGTATAACAGAAGGAGTGGGAGGGTAATAGCCTAGCAACCGGCATTCCATAGAATTTATCACACATACTGTCAATGTTATTGTGTGCCCGCTGTTACTATGGCAAACTCCTGCTCAACGGTATGCAAGACCATAAAGAGGTCTTTATTTTGCATGTTGCTGTCCAAGCAAATCCCCTGGCTTTACTATCTGTCCCTACTATGCCCAGTCCTGTGCCTGTAAGGCTGAGCGTAGTCCCAACCTAACATTGTTCCTGGTAAATGTTTACCTTTGAACCCCTGCCATGTTCACACAATAGACCGTGACTATAAAGTGTGGCATTGATTTGACATAGGTCTTGCTCTCTCTCTCTCTCTCGCTCTCTCTCTCTCTCTCTCTCTGTCTCTCTCTCTCTCTCTCTCTCTCACACACACACACACACACACACACACACACACACACACACACACAGGTCAACTGCTTCCTACTGTGTTGCTAA